>JAWZTI010001696.1:0-11805 GCA_039880955.1 Chlamydomonas urium | reverse complement strand
GCGGCGACCTGCGCAGCAAGCCAGCGCGGCGCTTGCATCGCACCGCCCCCGGCGCTGCCTCCCGCCGCCGCCGCCTCACGCTGCCCGACCGACTGCCACAGCTCGCGGCTCTTGGCGGTGATGCCGCGAGACACCGCCTCCAGACTAAGTGCGACCTCGCGGTGCGCGCTTTGCAGCGCCGGAGACGGCGCCTCTGGACCAACGGCCAGCGGCGTGCGCAGGATGTTGATGTAGCCGTCCTTCTCTCGGATCACGACCAGCGCGGTGTTGCGCGGCACGGCCACCCAGTCGGTAGCGGATGCTGCGGTGGCCGGGTGGAGAAGGCAGTGAGGCGAAGGTGCTTCAAAAGGGGTGACACAACTTTGTAAACACCACACTGAAAGACGTCAAGGCTCCGCTAACGAAGCATTTGTGAAACACTGTGAGGTGTGAGCCACGCAGCCTCTAATACACCCTCCATTCCTCCACCAAAGTCAAACCACACCTGTGATGGGCTCCGAAGCCACAAACGCCACCCTGGCGCCGCCGGTGCCGTACTTGAGGCTGTAGCTGGCCTCGTGGGTCACACTTGTGTGGGAGGCGGACGCGCCGGTGGGGTGGTAGGAGCTGGGGGACGGGGTTACTGGCTGTGGAGAGCGCTCAAAGCTCTGGCCTGCCAGGTTGGGGTAGGAGGGAATGAATGGGTGAGAAGATGCACGTGTGCGTCGTGTGCGTGGAAGGGTGGCACCAGCGGTCAAAAGGACAGTATTACAGGAGCGAACAAGCTCTTAGATACTTTAGGAGGGGGGGGTGAAGCATGTGGGGCCATGCCGGGTCACCCCTCAGTGTACACCCGAGCACATAGCTTCACGCAGAAGCAAAAAACACAGGTCCCGTCCCCACAAGACACCACTCGAGTTGTCTGGTGTGAACCCACCTTCTGCGTAATACAGCGACGCCGCACGTTCTGTCTCGGGGTACACATAGCGTGTGGCCACGAGCGTCGTGCCGTCTGACACTACAAAGTTGAGGAGCGACGAATCGGTGATGCCGGCCTGGCGCTGCAGGCGCGCGATGCAGCTGATGGTGTCCTGTGAAGCAAGCAGCAAGGCGCCAAGGGAGGCGGAGGGGTCAGGGAGGGTACACTGCAGAGGATGCCGGCTTGGCGCTGCAGGCGCGCGGTGCAGCTGACGGTGTCCTGTGAAGCAAGCAGCAAGGCGCCAAGGGAGGCGGAGACGGTCAGAGAGGGAGCACTGCAGAGGGCGTCATCCTGGCGCTGCAGGCGCGCGATGCAGTTGATGCTGTCACGTGAAGAACGCCACAAGCCACAACGCACCAAACAGCAGGGGTCAGCAAGAGTGCTGAGCAGCGCAAGCTGTTCTTTTGGTGCAGCTGATGAACTGTGAAAAAGCTGTTCTTTTGGTGCAGCTGATGAACTGTGAAAAAGCTGTTCTTTTGGTGCAGCTGATGAACTGTGAAAAAGCTGTTCTTTTGGTGCAGCTGATGAACTGTGAAAAAGCTGTTCTTTTGATGCAGCTGATGAACTGTGAAAAAGCTGTTCTTTTGGTGCAGCTGATGAACTGTGAAAAACGACAGCTGGGTGAACACTTCACATGTAAAGCAACAGGCCAACTTCCTCGTCCCCCCTCTCCCACCCACATACCAGTGGTATGGACACCACGCTGCACACACACCTGCATGGCCTTGATGAGCACATCTGGCGAGTGCTGCACGTGCATGTTGGGCAGGTGGTGCAGGAACACCGCAAAGCTGATTGCGGAATCTGAGTGGAAGCTGCAGATGGAGTTGTAGGCATCATCAGACAGGAACTGCATTGCAAATTCACAACAAGGAACAACGTCAGTCAAACAAGGAAATGCCTGATTGGCATGCCTGGCTATCACCTTCAGGGTTTGTGTGTGTGTGTGGGTGGGTGGGTGGGGGGCAACCTACTGTCGTTACACACTGTGTGAGGGCTCACAGCCACCAGCGAGTGGCTGTACCCGAGCTGCAAGTGACACCCAGACAGTAATTTTGGGAGACCTGGTTAGGGGGTTAAGGCAGCAGCAAACTACCACACACCAAGAGGGAAGTGATGAAAGGTACGGAGAGGCGAGTGTGACGCCTCCCCGCTTATCCTTCCCATTGCAGCTGCTGGCCAGAACCGTCCTCCACCACTCCCTAACCCACCGGAATGCTTCCAAACTCTTTTTCCCTTTCCCTCCCCAACCTCTGCTGCCCGGCCTCACATAGCTGTCAGGGCTTGTGGCACTGTTCAGTGGACAGTGTCCACCATTGGCCTGCCTGTCCTTGTCCGCTCGCACAGGCAAACAACCTCACTCACATCCAAAAGGCTGCGCTTGACGCGTGCAAAACCGCCGACCACGCCATTGTGCATGAACAGGTAGCGACCCGCCATGAAGGGATGGCCTGCACAAAAGCAGGGGGTGGGAAGAGCAGCTTGGCGCAGGCATCGAGCAGGGCGCTAACCACCGCCCAGGCACAGACACACAATCCTCCCCGCCCCTGTCCGCTCACAACGCTGACTCCAACCCTCCCGCAGTCCTCGCCTCACGGTCCAGTCCCAGTTGTGTTCCTTAACCCTTGTACCAACCCACACAACCCACACACTGCTGCCACCCCACAATCAAGGCCGGCTTCTGACACTCACAGTTTTGCTCACTAACAGGCATGCCTGGGTATGCGGCGCGCACATGCGCAAACATCAGCGGCGAGATGATCTTGCAAGCCAGACGGGACAGGTTCTCGTTGTTCCTGAGGGGCAACAGGGCACAGGGGTACTGTCAGCACCACAACGCAACGGGGCAAGTGATGCGGCAGCCACTATCCTCACTGGTGCGCAGCGGTTTAAGCAACCAGACATGCCTTCCTGCAAGAGATACTGTTAAGTTTTTAAATGCTTGGATCCTTGTGTTCCTTAAGCATACTTGAATGCCATTGAAAACTTCCAGCGCGGCAGCTGAACGCATGCTTCTTAAATTGGTGGTCGTGACCACCAGTACACATGCAACAACACCATGACGCTAGCTGCTGTGAGCGTGCCCTCTCTTCCCGTCATCCACCCCACCTGCGGCAAAAGACAATCGGTGTCCCTCCCAACACCCTTGACCTACCAAGCAGGAGTGATGCTGGTGAACACGCAGGGGGTGGGGTCCCTGTCACGCTGCTCTTCCATGCTGTACCAACCTATCCCAAACCCATCGCCGTTCAGATTGCCTGAGCAATTGGCAAGTTCCCAAGCACATGGAGCGCAGGTCAGCTGCAGGGCGAGGGTGGCGTGCAGCTGACAGCAGGGTTGTTGCGCTCCCAAGTGTAACAAACTTGGGCAGCGGCTGGCTGGTTGAGCTGCAATTCATCTGCACATGCATGCATATGGCGCAAGGCACACACACACACCATGGCCCAGATGGAAGGGTAGGGAAGGATCCAGCAGGCGCTCCCTTGCGTCGTAGCTCTGCTTGATGATAGAGCGGTCGGGCCACAGCACGACGTCCGCTAGGCACGTCGGCTGCCCGATGTACGCCATCAAGCGGCACATGGCTGCTGCTGCTGCCGCTGCTGCTAGGAGGGCAGAGTGCGCAAGAGGACGGCAACGGTGGGCTCGAGGCCGACTGGGTCAATCGCGCGACTGGGTCAATCGCGAGCACCCGCTGTGTTGAGCATCTGCTCGTGTTCAATTGCGCTACTCCGGCTGCCGCTGCTGCGTCATGAGCCCAGCTGGCCTAGGTTTGTTGTCAAAGCTTGCAGCTGAGGTTATGTGCTAGCTGCGTTCAGCTCTACCAACCTCACACATCGCAGTGGCGCGGCATGGCAACGTTTGCGCAATCCTTTTTTGGTATGAACTCGTTCCATACAGAATTTTTTGGTAAGCTGCAACGCCTGAACAGAGCTGAGACAGTTGCATGTTGATTGCATGCATCTAGATGCATTCAAGTAGTTTTAGTTCAAGGTCTGTAGCTCCAAATTTGCACGAGTCCAGCGTTTGAAAACACAAATTGAGGCAGCTTGCTCGGCGCTCAGCTGTGTTTGGAATCACTATGGCCGACGCCACGAACCTGGGCGGCATGACGTTGGGCGCGGTTGCCGCTACAGCTGTGGCGTCGGCGGTGGTGGCCTCGGTGGCAACATGCACGCTGCTCCTGCATGGCTTTCCTTGCCGCGCCAGCAGCCGAGAGAAGGCCGGCAGCAGTCGGCCAGCAGTATTGGACTGGGTGTGCAGGCTGGTGACGGGCAGGCAGTGCAGCAGCGCACACATGCCTGGAGGCGTGCAGCTAGGCAGCGCTTGCAGTCGCGACTCCTCTGGCAGCCCTAGCATCAGCTGCTGCAGCATACGGCAATCATCAAGCGATGAGGCAAGCTGCATGGTGCCGGGGTGCTGCACGCCACTGCGGCTTGGCAGCACCGGCAGGAGTGGTGGGGGGGCCCGCATGGAGGGTGACGACACTGTGCACTTCACGGCCCAGCAGCAGCAGTTTGGCACACACGTTGCTTTGCGTGGCACAAGGCGTGCACAGGAAACCTCCACAGTGACGGCAGCAGGGCGGCAGCAGCACCAGCACTATGGTGCAAAATCCTGCCTACATGTGTCTGGGCTGTTGCCCAAGCGCGACCCGTTTGACCCTCATCCCAGGGAGGGGTAGGTCCAGAGCAGAGGCTTTTGTACATGGTCACGTCCTCGCCGACGGGGGCTGGCCAGGAGCATGCAGCCTGCATGCCACGCTGCCTAGTCAACGGCGCAGCAACTCTGCTACACAAAGACTCGGGAAAAACCTCCTGTGTTGTTCAGACACCGCCGCCCATGCGTGCCTCTGCCTTGCGCAGGTACCTATCCTGGGACGACTACTTCATGGCCCTTGCGTTCCTTAGCGCAGAGCGCTCGAAAGACCCCAACAAACAGGTTAGAGCAGACCGCCCGGTGACGCTGCCTGAGGCAGTCCAAGCAGCTGTATCGCATCCATGATGAAAGCACCTTGCTTTCAGCCACAGCGCACTTGGGGAGACCTATCAACCGCTGCCGCAGATGGGCTGAGCGCATCTCTTGGGTAATTGCAAACTCCCAACTAGGATTCCCTTGTCCCTGATCCCCTCATAGTCCTCCCACCTTGCTTTTGCTGCACTTGAAAACCAGTACCTTGTATTCTATTGCTCGTTCCCACTGTTGCAGGTTGGTGCGTGCATCGTGGACCAGAATCATGTCATCATTGGCATTGGCTACAATGGCTTCCCACGCGGCTGCCCTGATGGCGTGCTGCCCTGGAGCAAGAAGGCACACGACGGCGACATGCTGGGGACAAAGTACCCGTGAGTGATACTGTCAGGGCAGGGCGCTGAGTAGGACGATTGTCACAAGGCAGACCAACAGCACGCAGCTGGTGTGGCAGGTGGTGTGCGTCATACCTCTGGTGCCAAGGAAGGGCTCAGCGCCTGCGGTTCCCACATGAGCCCGCACAACGCAGCAGTGTTACTCGGTAACTTTCAAATCATGTGTGACAGATGCTTGTATCATCTGCCTTGCACCTTGTGCAAGCTGAGCAGGAGGAGGCCTGCAGGCTTCAAATTTCACACCTGCACCCTTGCCTGACCCTTTCCCCATCCCACAGGTATGTGGTGCACGCGGAGGCGAATGCACTGCTGAACAAGAACACCGCAACGGTTGAGGGCGCGAGCGTGTACGTCACCATGTTCCCATGCAACGAGTGCGCCAAGCTGCTGATCCAGGCGGGCATCAGGGAGGTGGTGTACCACGAGGTGAGAGCCAGCAGCTGCCACCCAGAAAGGAGTTGCTGCCGGATGTGGTGAGCAGGTTGTGTCCTTGTGCGATGAAGCGAGTCACCAATCAACTGAGTAAGAAACTTCGCATCGTTGCTGGCCTGACAGCAAGCCTTTTCTGCTGATGCCACCATGCTGCAGGCTAAAATTCAGACGAGTTGCCAGCAGGACTCCGCTGGCCAGCTGTCCGCGACAAGTTTGTCGCTGTCCATCGTTGCAGCAGCGGATGACGCTAGCGCAGCAGTCGGCACTAAGCCGCATCAGCATCAGCATCAGGCAGCTGCGCATCATGGCGCAGGGTTGATGAGCGAGGCGAGGGTGGAGCCGGACCCATGCTACCTGGCGTCCATGCGCCTGCTGCAGCTGGCAGGCATCCGGCTCAGGCAGCATCGCCTGCAGCGCAGCATCGTCCTGGGGTGCAGCTAGACCGTATGGTGATGTGCACGCCTGCAGGATTCTTTATAAACCAAGCCACTGATCGCCGAAATATCGACCATCTGCTGTTTGGTTTGGTGTTTGAATCCCCCACATGCTGCGCGGCGTGCTGAGCGGCATATTGCATAGCGAGCATTGCCCTCATGCCCGTAATGTAATGGCGGATGTCTGCCGCCGCGCGCCTGCTGCCGGCTCCCGAGGGTACGCTGCAACCCCAGTGTCGCGCGGAGCTTGAGTTCATCCGCTCCCACGTCCTGCAGCAGGCAAGCTTCAGCTCCTGCAAACGTATGCACGCTGCTGAGGCCGTGATTTGAATCGTGTATCTGTTGCTTATGGGTGTCCTGCTGCTTTGGACGCCCTGCACATGCAGAATTGCAGAGTCAGAACTGCAGCCACAGGCAGCAGCATGGGCAAGACGCAGCCGGTGCAGTCTGCGAAGGCGGTCCTAGCGCCTTCCACCTCGAAAGCCATCAAGGCAAAGAGCAAATCGCGCAACAAACAGCCCAATGCCGCAGCACCGCAGCGTATAGTGGACGATGACCCAATCGACAGCGACAACGAGGGCGCCAGCTGCGCGGCACCCGCAGCGCACGGTGGCAGTGGCGCTGGGCACATGCTCAAGGGCTCAAACACCACGTTGGGGGTGCGGCTTGGACTTATCACCACTGCTGCGCCGGCAGAGTCCCTGGCATGTCAGCAGCTTGGGGGGTCTCAGGGAGCAGCGCCACCTGCTGCTATGCGGGAAGCGGTCATGGCAGCCACGGCGGCACAACAGGCACAGCCAGCTGCTGCAACAGGACCCAAAGCAGCTGCACGCATTGTGGCGGTTGCAAGGCTGCCACAGCAACCACAGCAGCAGCAGCAGCAGCAGCAGCAGCAGCAGCAGCAGCAGCAGCACGGGCTTGCTTTGCAGAGGCAAGTTGTGGGTACAGAGATGCAGCCGCAGCTGCAGCTACACCATCATCTTGTACCTGATCCTATGCAGGGCACTAATGACAGCTGCAGTAACAGCCTGCATTCAAAGGCCAGCAGCGAGCAGGGGCCTTTGGCCATGCTGCAGCCTCTGGGTGCCTGCGGTAGCCCTTCTCAGCGCAGCTCCAGCTACCATACCGGCCACAGCACCGACGCTGGCCTGAGCAACAACAACAGTGTGCAGCGGGCAGCTTCAGGCGATGTGGCCATGAACGGGGCAGGGGGGTGCCCAGGCGGTGCAAGCAGCTGTGCTGTCGGGCCTTCACCCTCCAGGCACATGGCCGCAGGCGGCACAATATCAGGTGCAGCCTTATCGGCACCTGGCAGCTGCCAGGCCCTGCACGCTTCAGGAAGTGGGGCCCTGCTGCACACCAGCCAAACGCATCAGGCAGGCGCTCAGCAGCTGAGCTCCATTCCAACAGGCGTTCAGTCGGAGGGCACGGGTGCGGACATGGTCCTGGTCGCTGCTACAGAAGTGGTTTCGGACATGGTCATCGACCTGACCAGCCTGTCGCCCTCGCCTCCAGCCTCGCCGCTCCCCATGCCCTCCTCTCAGCTGCGCTCCATGGATTCAATGCCGCCTTCCCCTGCAGCTTTGTCCCCAACAGAGCCTGGGCACATGGAGTCACAGCCACCTTCCCCTGTGCCCTTGCGCTCTTCCCAGCCATGGCCAATGCAGGCGGAAGCCTCACCGCCTGCTGGCATGCCCTCCTGTCAGCAGCGGTTGATGGCGCCAGCGCCGACCTCCCCAGCCCCTGTGCCAGCCACTGACGAGGACTTTCCAGTCATATGTAGCCAGGTGGGAGGAGTGCATGGCAGCCAGTCACTGGCTTGCAATCCAATTGGCGAAGAGCTGGTACAAGAGCATGCAGCAGCAGCAGCGGCAACAGGAGACACTTGCAGAGCAGCGGGGGCATGGAACTGTGGCGACAGGGGCGGAGCAGCAGGAGGGGCATGGGAGGCAGCAGGAGGGCTACATGGAGCGGGACTGGGTATGCAGCAGACAGTAGGGATTGAAGCAGGTTGGGCCGAGGCTGCAGGGCACGCAGCAGGTGCAAGCAATGTGGCTGCTTGGGAAGGCACGTGGCTGTCTCAGCAGGTGCCTGCTGACTCGGCAACGAGGCCCACGCATGGCAGGGAGGGAGAGCAGCTTACTAGCAGCTGGCAGGAAGCCGCGTTGAGCATCCGTGCAGCCAGTGGCAGTGGCGGCAAGGATAGGCATTGTGGTGTGGAGCAGGTGAAGGAAGACATGTCGGCTGGGTATCAGCTGGATGCTGGGAGCAATGTGGGCAGGGCTACAGCTACAGTGACTGGGCGGGGGCGGGGCGGGGCGAGTGAGGTCGGCGGCGGGACGGCAAATGGGACTGAGTTGTGCAAGGTTGATGCAGCGGTTTATGAAACAGCGGCGACTGGGAGAGTACTACGGGGTGTGCAGGATGTGCAGTGGGAGCTGCAGGACCTACTGCCCACACAGCTGGGTACAGACAGGGACCCTCAACCCACATACCATCCACACCTCCATCCAGACCAGCAGCATGGTCAAAAGGACCATTCCAGATGGACTGGACAGAGCCGTCAAGGCCAGCAAGAGGGGGCGGCATGGTTAGGGGCACTGGCGCCGACGGTGCATGATGGAGATGGGACTGCAGCTGGGTTTGTGAGCGCACGCATGCTTATGCAGCAGCGGCAGCAGCAGCAGCAGGAATTGTCCCATGCGCAGCGTTGGCAGCACGATCAACAGCAACAGCAGCAACGGCAGCAGCACCAGCAACCGACACCATGCATTGGGCATCAGCACCAGCCAGAACGGTGTGACCAGGAGAAGGATGGGTGGGGCCGGCGCCAGCAAGGCAGCGCATGCAGTGCCGCCAGTTTACATCCTGATACTGTGCTAAATCTCCATGCAACACCCACTGCAGCCCATCTCCACAACTCTCACACCTCAGCCGCCTGCCGCTCTGGGTTAGCAGCAGGCGTGGCACCTGCTGCGCATCAACTGTCCGCCCCCACAACTGCAACCACAACTGCAGCCACCTCAGCTACCGCCGACCTTCGTGTCCACACTCCCAATCTGCCACTGGCCTCAGAGCCTGCCCCTGCAGCTAGCTGTAGCGTCCTGGAAGCACCAGAGCTTGCCTTGTCCTTCTGGTCAGTGCCAGAGGACTTGATAGAGGTGTTTCCATTCCAAAAGGAGGCACTTGAGTTTGCTGCCTGGTGCAACAATACGTCGCCCTTCAACCTGGCTCAGTTGTGGCAGCAGCTGCGGTGCCTCTATTTCGCCAAAGCAGCGGACCGGCTGCAGTTCGTCAAGGCATGGATGGCAAAGCACTCCCCGCAGCAGGGGCAGCAGGGGGAACAGGGGCTGCAGGGCCCGGCCAGTGCCCCGGCCGCCAGCGTACACCCTACCCAGGACGCCCCTGTCGCCCCTCACCCGGGCGACCATGCCGAGGGCCAGTGCTGCGCCTCTGCCGCATCACAGCGTCCCAGGGAGCCGTTCCGTGTGTTTGCGGAAGAGTACCCGGGCCGGCAGCAGGGAGCAACGGGCTACACCCGCCACTTTGTGGTCGCGACGTACGTCGGGCTGTGGCAGCGGTACCAGTCGCAGCCAGACGCCACGCGGCGGCACTGGTACGAGATCCTGCGGGACGACCGGCCCTGCCACCTGTACTTCGACCTGGAGTACAGCCGCGCTGCCAACCCAGACGTCGACGGTGACGCGACCGTCGACCTGCTGGTGTCGCTCGTGCGGCAGGTGTTCAGGGACAACTGGGGCATTACGTTAGGGGATGAGTGCTTTGTAGAGCTGCACAGCTTTCAGAAGGAGCCAGGGGTGGGTGGCGGTGGGGGCGGGGCGGCGGCCTGGGGCTTGGGTCTAGCATCGGCAGGGCATAGGGCAGGGGAGGGGCAGGGGGGGCATGGCACGAATGACAAGTGGTCACGTCACCTTGTCGTCCGTGCCCCTGGCTGCGCCTTTGCTGGGACATTGGCAGTTGGGGCGATCGTAGCTCAGGTTCGGCAGTACCCGGAAGCTTCTCGGCTATGGGTGGTGAAGGAGGTTGGCGACCCAACCACCAGGGCGTCGGTTGTGGACATGGCGGTGTACAGCCGCATGCGCCACTTTCGCATTGCGGGCAGCTGCAAGGGCGGCAAGAAGGCGGTGCTGCTGCCCACGCGCAGGTGAGGGGTACTTGGGAGGAGGGTGTAGCCACGTGGGAGTACAGGAAGGTTTTGATTGCTGGCAGCTGCAAGGGCGGCAAGAAGGCGGTGCTGCTGTGAACGCGCAGGTGAGGGGTACTTGGGAGGAGGGTGTAGCCACGTGGGAGTACAGGAACGTTTTGATTGCTGGCAGCTGCAAGGGCGGCAAGAAGGCGGTGCTGCTGTCGACGCGCAGGTGAGGGGGATGGGTAAGAGGGCGCTGCCAGTTATACAACATGGAAGAGAGTTGTTGCCCCTGCCTCTGCTTTTCATCGCAGGTACGCGGCCGCCTGCCTACCTCCCACGACCACCAACAAGATCGCGCTGGTGCTGATGGCCTCTCTCATCTGCAACGTCCACCCCTCCGCGAAGCTGCTGCACCTGCCAGGGCTGTGGGGCCAGGTAAGGTTCAGCCCTCAGAGGAGGAGGGCTGTATTGAGATTCTCAATGTGCAAAGGGCTCTCCCACGTCACTGCAACCCACTGCTGCCGCCTGCTCTCACCTGGCTGCGCCTCGCTGTTTGCGGTGCTGCAGACAACAGCAACGTCATCCGGTGCGTGCCGCACCGCGGTACTGCCCCTGGCCGAGGTACGGCAGGAGTCAACGCTGCAGCACCCCATGTCCGGCAGGGCGATCAAGGTGCGGTTGTTGGGGGCCAGCACAAGGCACAGGAGTGCATCTATGAAAGGTATAGGGATGATGTGGATGAGGACCAGGCACAGGGAGGTGCAGGGTAAAACTGCGAGGTTGACATTGGGGGCAGTTACAAGTCGGACGGAAAAGTGATAGGATGGGGTGCAATGGGTGCAGCATTAGGTCAGCTGGACCAGCAACCAGCGAACCAGACCTTGACACGCTTGGATGCATGCTTTGCTTTGTATGGTTTCCTTCAGGTTAGCTGGATCTACAGCCAAGACCCCACACTTCAGCAGTACAGGCAGGCGCTGTACCGCGTGGCGTGGGGCGCCGTGTCCTTCGTGGAGCGCATGGCCACCAGCAGGGCGGAGGGCGCGGAAGCAACGGTGAGAAACTCTTCATCAAGCGGAAGGCGGATAGAAAGGAAGCACTGTACGCCTAGTCTGCATGGGCGTAACTTACAACCACATCAGGCGCTACTGCAGCTGTTGGAAGTCAGTGGGTGGCCGCTGGTATACAACCGCCACATCCGGCCAAGATCTTCCTGCCGCTTCTCCTGGTCCTCGCCCTTTCCCGCTGCAGGTGCGCAGCGTGGCTTACTGCGGCGACGGCGGTACGGTGACGTACGGCATGATCGGGCCCGGCAGCCACTTCTGCACGCACATCGGGCGCATGCACCGCAGCAACCACATCTACCTGCTGCTCGACTTTGCAACCGGGGGCTACTGCCAGAAGTGCTACGACCCTGACTGCGCAGGTGAGTTGGGGGGGGCTGCTACCAGGGATGCTGCAATGCTG
>JAWZTI010001693.1:0-11842 GCA_039880955.1 Chlamydomonas urium | reverse complement strand
GGGCATGCCGGGCACGCGCATGATCACGGCGACGCCGCAGAAGGGCTTCATGATCAACGCCCAGGGGCGGCTTGCGGCGGGAAGGGCGGGCGACGGGATACGAGCGTCGCTGCCGGCGCCTGCTCCCGGTCTGTGGTCTGCGGGGCGGTTTGTGATGCTGGAGGAGGGGCAGGGTCTGCCGCAGCTGCCTCCAGGGCCCGTCACCTTCCTGAACGCCTCCGTCCAGAACCAGGGCACAGGGCTCTCGCCGCCAATTGTCAGGTGGGAGCTGTCGCGGCCCGCCACCGCAGGTCCAGGGGGCCGGCAGGCGGCTGCATGGCCGCAACGGGGTCCCGGCGGGGCAGTGCTGCACGTGCCGCAGCGAGACCGCAGCCCCAACGCGCGGGACCAGGGCGGCGCTGCGCCTCGGCTTAATCCCGAGCTCCTAAGCCGCGCGGAGCTCCTCAGCCAGTACAGGTGCGTGTGTGATGAACCTGCCAACTTCAACCCTGTCCAGTGGGCTGCCTGGGTGTCATATAGGTGGTGTACCTGTGGCTACTACAGGTAGGCCACTTTACAGTGCATGCCTGTCATGACCGGGACCGGACCATAACCCCGTCTGCAGCTTGCGGGCTGGCTTATGTCAGCCAACAGGGGTGTAGCATTGCTTTAGCGCTCGAACGCAGCCGCCATGCACAGTACACAGCACTGTCTCCCAACACTGATCAGTGTTTAGTACTGTCACATGCAAGATCGATGCACGCCTGTCTGTGCTTCACACATGTGCTGCCCCTCGCGTCATGCTGCTGCTGCAGGCGGCTGCAGGAGGTGGCGGATGGCCTCGGCAAGCAGGTACTGCAGGCTCTGCAGAACCTGCGGCGCAGCGAGGGCACCTGCTCGGAGCTTGTGCGCGAGGTGGAGGAGTCGAGGGAGCACTGGCTGGCGGAGCACCAGTATGGCGCCATGCTGGCTGCAGAGGTGCAGGCGGCGCATGCACTGCTTACGGCCGTGGACGTGCAGGTGTCGGGAAGTGACGGGGCCTTGGATTGGGCTGCATCGGCAGGCCTGCCGCAGGTACGCATATCTGGTTATGGTGGCGGGCGCTCAGATCGACTCCTGAGCAGTGGAGGGGCAGGGGCATCCTAGAGGTGCTAGGATGGTGATCAGCGGTAAGTACAACACTGCAGGCAGTTTGACGGGCGTATGCTATGAGTCGTAAGGCTTCGATCGAAAACTGCACTGTTGAACAGGGCTCCCTGCCTGAGCCTGCGCAACGAGTTTATAACTACATGCGTGCAACGGGTGGTGTAACAGCGTATTGTTGTGGTACCCTAAAATCTCAAGGGTGATGCACATTCCCGCCAACCGCACTTGACCAAGCGCTACACTCAGTCACACTGCATCCAGCTGTGTCTGCACAATGTGCCAAGGCTGCTTCTGTAAAAGTCGGATGATCGCCAGAGTATCATGACCCGGGCCTGATCCCATTTTGATATATCGCTGCCCTGAGAGCAAAGCAGACCTTCTGAGACTGGCCCATGGTCCTGCTCGTAATGAACATTGAGCCTGCCTCAGCTGACAGTGGACTGCAGTCCCAAATGAGCGGCATGAAACGTGTCCGACCCTCAGCCTCAATCAGCCCTCACAGATACGCACACACTGGGCTGCCCCCTATGCCCTCTGAGGTATGCGTACGCCCTTCCGTTGTCGGACTTGACGTCAAGGCATCTTAAGATAGCATCTTAAGAGGAAGGTTCTTCTAATGCCAGCGCCAGTGCCGGTTGCCTAGGTATGGAGGTAACTAAGCTAACACCATCCAAAGAGCCTAGGGCACTTGACGCCAGCACCCATGCGGCTAGCAAACTCTTGAGCAAGCTTTGCTTTTTGTGCACAAAGCATTTCCCAGAACTTTTGGCCCTGAGCAGAGCGGGAATATCGCAATTATCGCAATGCAGCCACCCCCTGAACAACAATCTGCAATGCCAGCCCATTGCACGCACGCTCCTCAGCCATGGCCTTGAGGGTGTCCAGGGCCCTGAGCGCGGCGTCAGCTGGCAGCAGTCGGGGCCTATCTGTCTCTTAATGAATTTAATTTTGAATTCAAAGCTGATTGACTCCGCTGCCATCCCGCGACGGCGTCAACGGAGCAGCACGACCAGCCTGTGCAGCCAAGGCATGCTGCTTGCCAAGGCAGGGACTTAATCCTCCAAACCCTTCATCTCTGGACCAGAACACAGCGACAGATACTTGAGGCCGGGCAGGTGTGTTGTGAGCTGCACGGCATCCTGTGCACTGAGGTGCCTATGGTCAGCCAGCTCAAGATGTCAATTCGAATCATCAAACACTGGCGCTGCCTGCAGTGGCGCCAGGCCAGACAGCACCTCATGGCACAGCCCAAGCGACGGCTTGTCCCAGCACAACACAAGAGTGGGGCCACACCCAAAAGGATCATGCCTGTACTGCACCAGCACCTCGCATGTCCGATGAAGCATGACTGCCAGTCGCAAAGCCACCGTCGGCGATGTCACCCACCCGCAACAAAAGACGCACCACGTCGTTGCATGAGCACAGAGACATGTGGGGTGCACGCGGCAGCCATGCCAGGTCACGCAGTGAGAACTCCTGTCTTCTCAACGTCACTGACGTTGGGACTGGCAATTGCCTCCAGTGGAGCTGCTCCTGTTCAACGCTCAAGTCCCGGACAGGCTGCAGCCCTGCAGCCCACAGCTCCGTCACATGCTGCAGGGCAAGGATGGCGCCGGCGCTCAGCAGTGCAGCGCTGACTTGAAAAGATGCCAAGCCTGGCATCTGTGACAGCGCTGCCATGTGCTGCGGCATCAGTAGGAAGGGCTGGCAGGCCTGAAACTAAATCTCATTACTCCCCTCTTCTCCATATGCGTAGCGGACTGGCTCCCAAGGATGGCCAATGCTCAAGTGCGTCAGCTGCGCTGGTGCCCCCCCTCAAGCAACTGCGGCATATGCCCTGCATGCATGTCAGGTAAGGCTGAGCTGATCAGCAGAAGGCTCAGGCTCTGCAGGTTGGGCAGCTGCTTGGCGTATGGCATGATGTCCTTGTAGGTAAAGCGCAGCCTCTCCATTGCGTCCTCGGCCTGCAGCTGCTCCTCAAAGACCTCCAACTTAGTGAGCTGTGTGAGACCGTGTGTGAGCCAGGGAGGGGCCAAACATATCCGGCCTTGGTGGGAGTAGATGTCGCCCAAGGACAGCGACCGCAGGCAGCTCCCACAATGGGCGGAGCATGGTGCCAACAAGCGACACGCCCTGGAGGGGGAAGGTCCTGGCGAGCGCTGTCAGGTCTTCGCTGCGCACCGTCTGCACACGCGGCAACAACGAGAGCAAGGCACTGAGAGCAAGGCAGTCAGGTGCAGCGCTGCTGCCAGCCGGTCTGTGACAGAGCGAATAGCAAGCAACGGAGCTGCATGGATTGCAGCCTGGATTTGTTGTCATGTCAGAGGTTGCTGAGCTGAGAAGTTGGTAGCACGAGAAGATGTTTGTGATTGTGCATGGCAAGTGTGTGTGTGTGGTGGTGTTGAAAAACACCGGTTTTACTGGCCTTTTCATCTCAGCCTCAGAATCCAAGGTCTCGCAGGAACTTGCAGCAAGCAGCTGCGCGCTTATGCACGCTCGCCACGGATGCGGCGGGCCAGCTGGATGTCCTTGGGCATGATGGTCACACGCTTTGCGTGGATGGCCGCCAGGTTGGTGTCCTCAAACAGGCCCACCAGGTAGGCCTCAGCAGCCTCCTGCAGCGCCAGCACGGCGGAGGACTGGAAGCGCAGGTCGGTCTTGAAGTCCTGGGCAATCTCACGCACCAGGCGCTGGAAGGGCAGCTTGCGGATGAGCAGCTCAGTGGACTTCTGATACTTGCGGATCTCACGCAGCGCCACAGTGCCAGGGCGGTAGCGGTGAGGCTTCTTGACACCGCCGGTGGCGGGAGCGCTCTTGCGCGCGGCCTTGGTGGCCAGCTGCTTGCGGGGTGCCTTGCCACCGGTGGACTTGCGGGCGGTCTGCTTGGTGCGGGCCATGGCTGCTTGGTTTGCTGTCTGGTGAAAGGCAGTGACGACGTCAGGAGAGGCGCAGGCTTTTGACCGCGCTGCAGAGCGCAGGGAAGGAGGAGGGTCCTGGCGATCCGGTGGGTTACTGGCGACTCGCCTGGTACCTGACTCTTGCGCCTCTGCCCCATCTGCCCCCTTCAAATGTAGCCCCGCCCTACACTCCAGCATCTAACAGCTCTCCCCTCTTCTCCCCACCACCACCAACAAGCAAAGCATGTCTGGACGCGGCAAGGGCGGCAAGGGCCTGGGCAAGGGCGGTGCCAAGCGCCACCGCAAGGTGCTGCGTGACAACATCCAGGGCATCACCAAGCCGGCCATCCGCCGTCTAGCTCGCCGTGGTGGTGTCAAGCGCATTTCCGGCCTCATCTATGAGGAGACGCGCGGCGTGCTCAAGGTGTTCCTGGAGAACGTCATTCGTGATGCTGTGACCTACACTGAGCACGCCAGGCGTAAGACCGTGACCGCCCTGGACGTCGTCTACGCCCTCAAGCGCCAGGGCCGCACCCTGTACGGCTTCGGCGGCTAAGGCCTCGAGCTCCAATTGCTGTTGAACAGGAGCAGCAAACTCACAACCGGTGTTTTTCAACACCATCACCATCACATGAGGGCCTGAGCTTCGTTGTATAGCTGCTGCTGTTCTGCTTGATGCCATCCGCTGTGTGTTGTGTGGGGGGGAGCTGCACGCATGAACGCATGCTGCATGCGCTCTTGACCATGTGCTAATGTTTGCATGAAGCAACCCCCAGTCCAAGCACATCCAAGCAGGCATGGGATGAAAGCAGTGCTTGGTACTTGCTGTTGGCCACAGCATGGTGTCAAAGGTCCTGGTGGCACCTCCCCTGCTCTGCACATGGGGCACTGCTAGCCTGGCCATGATCTTGGCATGAGTTGTCTGTGTCAAGCAGTGCCCACTGCCCTCTTCACAAAGCTTTGCAGGCTGCAGTAGCAGCAGCATACATGACCCGCTGTGCGAAAGAGGCCGTAACTCAGAACCCCTGTTGCTTAGTGTCCTGCAGGGTTGCCCCTGGCAGGTAGCATCAGCGCAACCTTGATGGTCAGCGATCAAACGCAGGTGGCAGGCAATGACATTCTGTTACCAGTTCACAGCACACGATAAAGAGCCACCTCTTGCTGAAT
Organism: Chlamydomonas urium; assembly: GCA_039880955.1. Lineage (NCBI taxonomy): Eukaryota > Viridiplantae > Chlorophyta > Chlorophyceae > Chlamydomonadales > Chlamydomonadaceae > Chlamydomonas > Chlamydomonas urium. The sequence goes on along the minus strand of JAWZTI010001693.1, from coordinate 6,653 downwards.
GCTGCTGTTTGCAGCTTGCAACGCAAGGTTGATGGTGTGCACCAGCAACTTGGCAACAGGTCAGACACCCAAAGCAATACGGTGCTGGCAGTTCATCTATCAAGTGAAGCAGACTGCATTGGGCAGTTCGCAAGTGTCCAATGCTTTCATGCCTCAAAAATTTCAGTAGCCCAGCTTGCCTTGCACATGTTGTTCAGGTCACACAGAGCAGCTCTGCATCACACAGGCAGGTCAATGGAGTCCAGCGTGAGCATGATGGTGTTGAAAAACACCGGTTTTTTGTTGGTGTGGGATGGCAAGGGAGAGGAAGAGGCTGCTCACGCATCAGCAGACTCGGCGTCACCCTTCTTGCCGCTCTTCTTGGGCAGCAGCACAGAGTGGATGTTGGGCAGCACACCGCCAGAGGCGATGGTGACGCCACCCAGCAGCTTGCTCAGCTCCTCATCGTTGCGGATGGCCAGCTGGATATGGCGGGGGATGATGCGGTTCTTCTTGTTGTCACGGGCAGCATTGCCAGCCAGCTCCAGCACCTCGGCGGCCAGGTATTCCATCACAGCAGCCAGGTAGACGGGAGCACCAGCACCCACGCGCTCGGCGTACTTGCCCTTCTTCAGGTAGCGGGCAATACGGCCCACGGGGAACTGCAGGCCGGCCTTGGAGCTGCGGGACACAGCCTTCTTGCCAGCGGCCTTGCCACGGCCACCAGCGGCAGGGGCGGAGCCAGCCTCCTTCTTGGCCATGTTGCTGTGGTTGAGTGTGCTGGACGGAGAGAGGGTTAAGGTTGCGAGTTGCAATGTGCGCTGCGGCGAGGCTTTAGCTCTCGCTGTTGTGCGGCAGGGCACAGGATCGGCAGCGCCCTCCAGGGTCCTGGTGATCCGCGCCTTGGTAACGCCTTGTCAAGGCGTTACGTTGTCAAATCCAGCGCGAGGTCTGCAAGCAGTCAAAGCTCTCAGCTCCCACCCACTCGCAACACAACAGCAGTCATGGCCCCCAAAACCGAGAAGGCCAGCAAGGCCCCCGCCGCTGCCGAGGGCGCAGAGAAGGCCCCCGCCAAGGAGAAGTCTGCCAAGAAGGAGAAGAACACCGCTGTTAAGTCCGCGGACGGCAAGAAGGCCAGGAAGCACAAGGCGGTGGAGAGCTACAAGGTGTACCTGTACAAGGTGCTGAAACAGGTGCACCCCGACGTCGGTGTCTCCTCAAAGGCCATGTCCATCCTCAACTCCATGATGAACGACATGTTTGACAAGGTTGCCAGCGAGGCCGCCAAGCTGTCCCGCTACTCCAAGAAGCCCACCATTACCTCCCGTGAGATCCAGACTGCTGTCCGCCTGGTGCTGCCTGGCGAGCTGGCCAAGCACGCCGTGTCCGAGGGGACCAAGGCGGTCACCAAGTTCACCTCCGCCTAAGCAGTGCTGGATTGACTGAATGAGGGGCGATGCAATTGTTGGCTGCCCACAATCAACCTGGTGTTTTTCAACACCACCATTGCCACATTGACGGCACAAAAGTGCTGTGACAGCATAGATCATAGTCCTCGAACTAGGTTTCAGGCAAATCGTGAATTGTGTCACACAGTCTGCTTCCTGAAAGCAAACAACAGCCTTCAAAGCGATTTGTCAGCATGATGCTGGCATCAGCATCCACCAACCATGCACGACTCATGAGGAATGAGGGATTGCACTGCCACCATTGCTGCTTGCTATCACACCACTTGCATGACCCAAGCTGCAGCGCCCACTGGCCACGAAAGCAGGCCCAAACCTTATTCCACCTCTGCCAAGATCTTCTTTTTCCTTTCCGGCTTGACCTTGATGGCGCCAGGCTTGGAGTGCGCGATGCGGCGCTCAAGCTTGCGGCGGTCGTTGTCAATGATGTTGCGCCTCTGCTTGGTCGCCTTGAGAATGGGCTTGGGCACATGGCGATGGCGCGAAATGCGCTTGACATCGTCCAGGTGCTTGTACCGCTCCAGCAGCGCCTTGTCGTACATGTGCTTCTTCTTCTCGGCTGGCAGCAGCACTCCCAGCTGCTCGCTGGCTTCCGCCTTCCACAATCGCACGTTCATGTCGTCACTGCCCGAGAACACATACGTTGCGTCGCCGCTGAAGCGCACGCAGAAGACGCGCTGCATGCGCTTGGTGTGGTACACCTCGCGGCTATGCCCAGCGTTGTACTTGTAGATGCGGACGGTGCGGTCGTACGAGCCCGCCACAAACTCGCGGCCCGTCGGCGAGTAGTCGATGTCCATGACTGCGCTCACAAAGTCCTGATGCACGCAGGTGGCTGAGGAGAACCTGCGCATGTCGTAGCTGTAAAGGTTGCAGTCCTCGTTGGCGACGGTGAAGTTGAACGCCTCCATGGGGTTCCAGCACAGCGCGTTGCAGCGCGTCTGCAGGGCGGGGTGAGGCAACATGTTCAGCAATAGCCCGTCCGTGTGGTGCCATGTGTTGTATGCGCCCTTGCGGTGCCCTAAACAACTGTAAAACACACCACATGTGGAGGCAGGTCGTCTGGGGCAGTACATCAGCACACCCCTTGTTCGAACCTGACGTCAAGAGGTGCGAGTGAGGCAACGCGCTACCTGAAGTTTTTTGACCCTACATACAAAGCGCAATTCAAGTCCGCCCATACCTGAAGCGGCTGCACATGAAGTGCAGGACAGCCTTGTACAGCCACTCGACGTCGCTATCAACTCATTCCTCATCCCAACATCCGCCAGCTGCTACAACCACTGGCTCACCTGCATCACCACCTTGCGCACAGGCGTCGCCAACCGCAGGTCATACAGCGCAATGCTGCGGTCGCTGCCCGTGGTGGCGAAGATGTCAGGCTCAGCCGGGTTGAAGCGTGCTGACAGCACGTTGTCAGCCCCCCATGTGAACGTATGGATGGGTTCCGAGCGCTCATGGTCCCACACATCAACCGCCGCGCCCGCTGTGGCAAACACGTTGCGGCACCAGTGGTGGTCGATGCCACGGAACGCGTTGGAGCCCTACACAGCGCAACAATAGGCAAGCATGGAACAGCGCTGAGCGACGTTTCTCCTCTCACATGCCTATCCAGCTACCGCAGCCAATTACCGTTGCACAGGTATACAAGTGTCGCAGGCACAATCTTTCTGCAAACACCACCTTGCTCCTCAACAGTCTCTGCCCCGCTCCTGCCTTACACTGGCACTTCTTGCCGCCATGGGCAGCTGAGCAAGCCAGTCCGTTTCGCCTTCATGAGACCTGCCACGTTGGCTGTCTGGACGAAACCAGACAACTGTGCACCCTGCGCACCTGGAACTCCAGCACTGCTTGCTGCTCCGCCTCCACGTTGCCGACCTCCAAGGGAGCGTAGGGCACCTGGGGCGAGCACAATGAGCAGCAGTTGCAGCATCAGGCACGCAGCAGCAACAGCAAGCGCATGTCCATATCAATGTCGAAAACAACCTTGTGTCACAGCCTTGCAGCCCGTGGTGTGCATGCCCATCCTGCCATGTCTCTGCCCTCCTCTGTGCTATGCTGCGCACGCTCGCCACCACTAAAGACAACAATACCTTGCAGCCCAACTTTGCACCCCCTTTCCCAACATGTCCATGCCATCCTTGCTGTCCTATGCTGTATCCTTCCCTTTCAACTGCTCAGGACTTTCATCCCAATAACAGCGCACCACCTTCCATTACCTCAGCCGCCCACGCTCGCCTCGCCTGCCCAGTCCAAACCCTCCCAGCACCCGCACCTTCCACAGCTTGACAGTACAGTCACTGCTGCACGACACAATCGCCTCGCCGCCAGGCGCGTACGAGATGCCTCGTACTGCCGCCGTGTGCCCGACAAGGCGCCGCAGCGTGCGCTTCGCAGCGAGGTCCCAGACGCGAATGCCGCCGTCTGCGCTGCCCGACACTAGGGAGTTGAGGGTCGTGGGGCTGCGTGCCAGGGCGGTCACAGCATCGTCATGCGGCAGCGCCGACACGAATGGCTTGGCAAACACGCGGTCGAGCTTAGCTGCGTTGAGCGCACGCGTGTACTCATGCGCCTTCTCAAATTGATGTAACTGCAGGGACAGGGGTCAGGGCGTGGGGGTCAGGGGAAGCGGGAGTTGAGGCCCACGGCAGGCAAGGGGTTACAGGGAGAGACATGCAGCAGGTTTGGGCGGGGGCTGGGGCGCACAAAGTGTGGCGAACGAGCGATGCTGGGCGTTTATTACAGCTGGGGCAGCTGAACTCAGCAACCCAGGACGCGCCATGCCATCTGCTGCACACCACCCCTTCAGAAAGCCCTTCGGGCGCTGATGAGCCTCCGCCTTTCAACCAAACGCTGCCTGCTGCACCAAGACCACCTGCCTGACAGCACAATGCCCATGCCACCATTTCGACCAAGTCGCCCTGCTGCAGAAGCCCCGCACCTGAGGGTCATAGTTCCTGTGCACTTTCGTGAGGTCCTGCTTGCGCTCCTTTGTGAACTCCTCCTCGTTGCGGTTGATGACCTGGCGAGCGGAGTGAGATGCAGGAATGCATGATGAGCAGGCACAATGGTTGGCACAGCCTGCAAGGCCTGGCACATGACTTGTGCTGTGCTGTGCACGACACGCCATGCGAGGTGCGCACCTTAACCTTCATGGCGGCAGCGCCGCCCTAGACGAAGGCGCTCAGTGACACGCACAGCGCTCTGGTGTTGCTGGCTGAGGTTCGTAAGAGGGCGGCTGGGGAGAGCCGCCGCTGCGAGCCGGCGGGGAAAAAGGTGCTCTGGCGAATGCTGTAGCAGCAGCTTGCTGCGCGACAGCAGCTGAGGCTAATGCTGGAAGCGCTCTGCTTGCAGCGCTGGCCTCCCCAGGAAAACTCTCTCCAAAAAGGATAGCGGCAATGTGCAGGCTTGTGCGCGCTGGCTTGGATGCAAACAACGCAATCCTGGCGCAGCGCGTTTCCTGCACACCCACACCTTCGCACTTCAACGTCCATGTGCGCGCGCAGGGCGTTTTGCGATATCGAATCGGGCTTGTCGGCCCACATGAACAGGCGCAGTAAGCATGGAGGGCATCGGGCATCAAACCCCAACTTCAAACAACGTGACCCAGCCCCACCTTCGTTTAACACGAGTGTTAATCAGCCCAAGACAGACCTGTATGCGGTGCTGGAATTGGAGCGCACTGCCAGCAACGACGACATTCGGCGTGCCTACAAACAGCTGGCTTTGAAGCACCACCCTGTGCGTGCAAAGTGCATGGTGCACTGAGCGCGCAACAGCTGTTCACATCGCACCCACCATGAGGCGTATGGCCTGCTGTCATGCGCCATGTCACGCCGTGTGCTTACCTTGCTCACAGGACAAGAACCCAGGCAGCTCGCAGGCGGTGCATCAGTTTCAGCAGATTGGCCACGCGTTCCGTGTGCTGTCGGACCCTCAGCAACGCCAGTGGGTGCTGCTGCAGGATGCCACGACACTAGGGCATTTGTTTCTAAAGCAACAGCCTGGGCTGTCAGCAACATGCCTCTAGGTCACAGCACCCTGCACATCCACCCTTACAGCTGTGCATAGGCAGCTCTATTTCGAAAGCTGTCCTGCAGGAGTTCATTTCGCCAGGTGATGAAGTGCCCTCACCTCCTGATCTCTGTGTTTGTGTCAAAACACCAATCGCAGGTATTATGACAAGCACGGGAGGACCAAGGATGAGGAGGATGACCTGGGTGCTGACGACCTTGAGGCCATGTTTGAGGAAGCGTTCGCAGATGTGCTGGGAATGCTGTCGATGGAGGTGAGGCTGACAGTGTGACTATCCTGTACCATTGCCTTGGGAAGCAAGGGGTTGGCTACGGCTGACTGCATGGTTTCACTGAAGCCTTGCCTGTGCCTGCACTCAGGCAGGCCGCCGCACATGCCACCCTTTTTGCGCATACGCTGGACTGCAGCCCAAATCACGTTGCTCTTGCTTCCTTCTCACACAACTGTCAAAGCTACCACAATTGCCTGTCAGGAGCTTCTGGCTGGTCTGACACCGAGGGAGCTACGTCGCATGCCACCCTTCCCCTTTCCAAAAGGCTTTTTCCCACCAGGTAAAGACATGAAAATGGGATGAATTGATAAGGCAGCTGACCTGTGGATTGGGGACAGCAGGACCTTGGAGGGCATGGCAAACAGCGTGCGAAGTGGCGGGATGTGTTGAGGATGTTCTCTCCCGCCTTATTCTCGCCGGGCGCCGGGGCAGTAAGGCAGAGATGCAGGCCAAGGGCGCAGGGGAGGAGCGCCACAAGCGCCCCAGAATTGGGGCTTGCGAGCGCCACAGCTGAGGCCAGGTCGGCCAGTGGGCAGCAGGGGGGGTTAGGGTGCTGGCTAGAGGAAAGCCGGGGCCCCTCACTGACCACGTTTGCCATTTCATTTGCGCCCTCTTGCCGCCTCCGCGACTCTGCGCCTGTTCGCCGCTGTGCCACGTCCACACTACCGGCGCCTGCGTCACTGCTACCCTCGCCCATGCAGGCATGCTCCCTCCTGGCATGCGCTTTGATACCAGGGCTGGTGGGCCCAGGGGCAGGGCCTCGGCCTTCCCGTTTGACTTCTTGGATCCTGACAGCAGCTTCCAGGGACCTTCCGGCTCCAGATCCAGCAGGCGCAGGGCAGCTGCAGCTGCTGCTGCTAGGCGCAAGGCTCAGAGAGCGAGCCAGGGGCAGGGGCAGGGGG
>JAWZTI010001691.1:0-11848 GCA_039880955.1 Chlamydomonas urium | reverse complement strand
CGGCAGCGGCGCCGCGCCGCCCGCGCTGCCCCCCGCCGGTGCCCCCGCACCTATCCCGTTCTGGATCAGGAACGCCCCTGATTCACTCATCCCCCGGCTCAGGCTTGAGGTCGACGAGCGCAGGTTGCCGTTTGCGCGCATGCGGCCGCTCACGCCCATACCGCTTGGGCCTGCCAGGATGCTGCTGCCGCCGCTACCACCGACCCCCGGCACGCTCGTGCGTGGGGACCTCCCCTGCAGGTTGCCGTGCAGCGGGCTGGCCAGCGGCGACGACCCTGCTGTGCTGAGGACCATGCTAGTGCGCGGCGACTGGATAATTGGCAGCGACATGCGCACACCTGGGAGCGTCGTGCCGAGCGGCGAGTCCTCGTCTGGCCGTTGCGGCCGAGACGGCGACGCCCCGTACTGCGGCGACGGCGACGGCGCTGGCCCTGACAGCAATGAGCCTGAGCCCTGGGACATCATCCCGGGCGGCGGCGACGGCAAAGCCGCTTGTATCCCAGAGCTGCTGCGGCGGAAGCGGAAGCTCTGCGGAGCCGCCAGCATCAGACTCTCTGGGGGCACGACGAGGCTGGGGGCGCCGTTGGTGGACATGGACGGCCGTCGCATCGTCGCGCGGTCGCCGCTTGACATCGACGGCCGCCGCACGGTTGTGCGCTCGCCGCCCGACAGTGACGGCTGGCGCGCCATTGTGCGCTCGCCGCCTGACATCGATGGCTGACGCAGCGTCGTGCGCTCGCCGTTGCGCACCTCACTCGTCTGGTTGGGCGTCAGCGGGCTCGACAGCGACCGCGCAAACTCGGCACTGTGTTCCATGCCGGATTCGTGTTGGCTTTCCTCGTTGGCGGCGGCCTCTGCCAGCTTCGACACGTGCATCACCAGCTGGATCTGCTTGCTGGAGAAGCCCGCCTGCTGCAGCACGTGCATCGGGTCGAGGCCCAGCGCCTGCACTGCGGCAATGCTCTTCCCTATCGCTGGCAGGTCCTTAAGAGAGGGCAGCTCCGGCTCCTGAGAGAGCATGCCACAGGTAACAAGACAGAGGTCGAGGATGAGGACATGTTGCGGCATCGAAAGCTTTGTATCAACCACTGGCGTTTCAAGCTACCTCGTGCGGCACGAACAACGGTCCGCGATTGCATCCTAGCCAGTTGCAATATGACCTGCCATCGTTACACCGCCGCTGCCAACACAGCTGCAAGCACACAGCAAGAGCGACCGGCATCTCACCGTCGCGGCGCCGCGCACGCGCTGCAGGCGGGTGCGGGTCTTGACGTACTGTGATTGCGCGTACAGCTTCATGATCAGGTCCTTGGCATGCAGGTGCAGCAGTCGCTGGGCCTGCTCCTCCTGTGTAAGTGCGCGGGGTACCTGCGCCTCTGCGGCGGCTGCAGCCAGCTTCGCTGCCTCCACCTCCTGCTGTGCCTGTGGGGCGGGCAGCGGACAGCCCAGCAGCTCAGCACCAATGGTTCATTTACGTGTTGGTGGCAGCTTGTACCTCTTTTTGCTGTATCTGCGTCGGCTGGGCATAGGCTGGAATGGCTTGAGTTGCTTGTGTGCTGATGCGAACTAACCTGCCCTCTGCTGCTTGATCCCCTCAGCTGCATGACTACCGCAAGCTACAAAATCAGACCTCGCAAATGACGTGACAGGAGCAACGGTTCCGCAGGAGCAGCTCACCCCAAGGTGGAAGTTTGTCCGCTTGGCTCCCCATCATGCCACCTGAAGGCCTACACCACCAGGCGCCTGCTTGCTCTCACCTCCATTCCTTTCAGTTTTTCACGATCCAGCTCTTCCTGTTTCAGGATTTCATCCCAGCACTCGCTCCAGTTCCACTTGCTTTCAGTGCCCTGAGAGTTAGGGATGGGTCGGGCCAGGGGTGGATGTAAGCGAAACAGGGCCAGGGAATGCGAGCGTGCATGGGCGCAACCTGTGGCAGAAGGGTGCTGCAGGTGCACTGCATGCATGCATGTGCAGACAAGTGAACCTGTCCTGTTGCATGTTGCAAATCTGTCACGGGTGCTCATGGCAGCATGCTGCCATGTGAACTGGCTCGTATGTGGTGTGTGGCACCATGTTGCAACCACTGGTGCAATACCTGGGCCGACCGCCGGCTGATGCGCCGCGCCAAGCCCATGCGCTCGCGTGCGCAGACCCCTTGTCTACAATGCATTTCTCGCCACGAACACCCTGCACTGCATGCCCGCGCTTCCGCCCTTCCCCCGCCCCCACCTGTCCCCACAGAGGCACTAAATGCGTCCTGTCGCGCAGCTCGAAAGCGTTGGCCATATTTGCCAAAGGCAGAAGCGCGTCGCGGGTATCATCTGCCTTGCCTTCCAAGGGCGGTGGCTCAGGCGCCTCCATGGCTACTGTTGCCTCAGAGCCTGGCTGACCAGCGTGTGGTCCAAATATGTGCGTGAGCGTGTTGCTCACGTCCGACTTTCGCCCAAAAGGCTCGGCTGTACGTCGTTGGTGTTGCCAAAGGCCCTCAAAGCAACGTTTTTTCTCGCAGAGTTCCTGCGTAGCGTGGCAGCAACGGCCGTGTGCAGCGGCGCACCGGCCAAACGCTGCAGTAAAGTGTGGTGGGCGCAGAGGTTGTGCTGCAACACCTGGCAGCTGGCAGGATGTCCTGTCATTTTGGAAGTGATAAGGCAGCAGTGGTGCCGGCTGCAATATAGCATTTGCTTGCAATGGCGTTACAGGCTGGTTGTCAATGTTTGTTTTGCTGTGTGTGTTGCACACGTCATGTTGCTGTGTCCGCTGGTGCCAGCATGGGCAACCAGGCTGGGACTTGAATTGTGGAATCTGCAGTTTGATCCTTTGCGTCTCATGCCTCTGACCGCTCCCAGACACAACACCCGCCAACTCCCTCTTCTTGATTGAAATCCAGGCCGAGGGACGCAAGCCAGCAAATTCACGACACACACGCTCATTGCATACCGCACCGACTGTCCTCGAGCCGCGGCAAGGCTCGGATGTCGATCACCAGCCCGCAGCTGCTGCCGCACGCAGCCCTGCGGGCAGCGCTGGCACCGGCCCTTCGGCACGAGCAGCACGGCGATGAGGCGGAAGACGACGCGGTGGGCTGGCCCGGGCCGCTGTGGGCGACCCAGATGCTGGTGGACACCATCTCCCACCTGTCGCGGCAGGGCGGGCCAGAAGGGCGGCACATCCTGGTCAGCGCCGCCTGTGGCCAGCCGTTGGCCGCGCTGCTACGCCTGTATGAGGCCATACCCCACGTCGGCGCTGGCCTGGGCAGTGGCAGTAACCATGGCCTGAGCAGCAGCAGTGCCGCGAGCGGAGGCAGCCCAGCCGGGGCGCCTATGTGTTGCCAGCAATGCCATCAGCTGCTGTCAGCCATGGTGCACCTGTGCGCCCACGCACCAACCGAGCTGCAAGAGCGCACAGGCGGCCCCACGGCACCAGCAGCACCTGCGCCATCCCGCCCATCCGCCGGCAACGGCGCTGCCCTTCTCCCTACCCTCCAGCAGCAGTGGCCGCCTCCCACCCTGGATGCTGGCCAAGACGCCATCCCCACCCCCAAACCCTTCCCAACCGACTTGGTACGTGCAGCTCAGCGGGCGCTGCAGCACTGCCAGCCCTGCTCCGTGCCTGACCTAGCTTGGGATGGGAGCGTACGGGCGTACGTGCAAGCTAAGGCACCAGCAGACCCCTGCCCTCGCGGCCCAGCGCCAGCGCACAAGCCCCAAGCTGCCGGCTCCCGGTCTGCCACGGCGATGGACAGCAATGGCAGCAGTGGCAGCGGCGGCGCCGTGGATGGTGACAGCAGCCTGCTGGAGAAGTGGGTGACGCTGCTCGGGGCTGTGGCGTTGAGCAGCAAGGCAGCGGCGCGGCAGCTGCACGACGCGGGGGTGTTGGAGGTGCTGGCTGCGGTTTCGGATTCATGCCGCGGGGCGCCGAGCAGCCTGCTGGAAGCGGTGGAGGCAGCGCTGGGCGTCTGTGCGCGGCAGTGCAAGGTGAGGCGCATGCACATGCGGCAGCATTCAAAGATGGGTTTGGAGGTTTGGAAAGAGTGAGAGACCCCGCTCTGCCAAGGAGCGCAGGTACCAATGGGCAGACAGTGTGGCTCCTTGTGAGCACTCCCCGCCCCTGTCTTGGTGCGCCTTCTACCCCTCACCTGAGCAGTGTCTGCCCCCGTCTTGACACCCTTTGATCCCCAACCCCACCCTCATGCCCTGCCCTCCCCTCCCTGACGCCTGCAACCCAGGCCATGGCGCAAGAGCTGCTGGACTCGCCCTCCGTCCCCGCTCTGGTCGGAATCGCCATGCACGCCCACCAACCCCGCCTCGTTGCAGCGGCACTCGACCGCCTGACCGTCCAAGTCGACTGCTGCAGTGGCATGGAGTTTGCGCGGCTGCTGCACCCCGGCGGCGTCGTGGCGCACACCTGCCAGCTGCTGTTGGGCAGCAGACAGGGCGAGGAGCCGGAAGCGCACCTGCGGCTGAGCGCCGCGCTCCTGCTGTCCTGCCTGGACCGCTGCCGCCGCCATGCTGGCCTGTCGAGGGAGCAGGTGTGCAGGGTGGCGGGCTGTTGATAGGAAACTTGCCCTGGAGAAGACTGCTGTGGCACCAGCACCATGGAAGGCGGGCTGTGAAGGAATTAGAAGGTTTCATTTACCATGGGATGGCATCAAGGAAAGGTGAAGTCCAGGAGTGGCAACGCAACTTGAAGGGCACAAGCAATGCGCGACACACAAGTTGCCCTCCGTGCAGCCATGTGTAACACAAATTGTCTCCCCTGCCTTACGTTCGATGCACACATTGCCGTGCCTGCCTGCAAGCGCAGGTGCCCCGCGGCCACCCCTGGTCCCTGGTGCGCCCACGGCAGTTGCGCGACCTAGAGAAGGCGCTGCTTGAAGGGCAGCGCAGTACTGGGTTGGCACCTGCAGCAGCTGCTGTGAGCCACCCTGGCGCCACACGGGGTGCGCAAGACATCAAGCCAGCAGCACACGCTGAGGCGCCAGGGCCCAGCGCCTCCCCGAGAGCCATGCACAAGAAGCAGCCTAAGCAGGCGCTGGCCCACACTGCTGCAAGGCAAGCGGAGCCCAGCGGCACGGGCAGCAGTGGCAGTGCAAGCACAGGTCGCAAGAAACAGGGTGCCGCAGCCTCTGGCCCCCGTACTGGCGGCAGCGGCGGCATCGAACGAGGTAATGACGCAGACGCCGAAAAGGAGGATGAGGACAGGGACGGGCTGCGTGTGGTGTGGGACTCTGCGCCACCCGCCGCAGTGAGGGCAGTGCGAGAGGCGTGGCGGGCGGTGCCGCTGCGTGAGCGCGTGGCGTGGTCCCAGACCAGCGATGAGGTCAACGTCTGGATCAAGCTGCCCCAGGGTGAGCATCTCAGGGGGAGCAGAAGTAGAAGCTGATGATTCCAGCGGCTCTGCTTGCGGCTTGTCGTTATACTCAAACCCTGACGCAGAGGAAGTGTCCACAGCATTCCGCTTCGACACTCTTTTTTACTGCTCAGGGCAGCCATAACCCTGACATCAAATGCTTTCATCTTTCCTGACTTCTGCCGTACCCTGCCATCAAAACCCTAACCCTGCCCTCGTACCTCGTATCGACACGCCCTACCATCCCTCAGGCACAATGAGGAGGCAGGTGACAGTTGATGTCGAGCCGCAGCGCCTGTGCGTGAAGCTGGGCTGGTACGGGCGCTTTCTGGAGGGCGAGCTCACGCGCCGCATCAAGAGCAAGGACAGCACCTGGTGCCTGACGGGCCTTGATGACGAGAAGCAGTTCGAGGTGCTGCACGTCATGATGGTGGGTTTGAGGGAGAGGGGGAGGGAGGGAGAGAGGGATGCCCTGACAACCTGCCTGCTCATGTGCTCCGTCACCCCCTGCTGCCCATCAGCCTACCCTACCTGACTGTCTCCCCGCCTGCCTGCGTGTCTGCAGCCCAAGGATGACTTGCGCTACTGGCGCAGCCTGTTTGTGGGCAGCGAGCAAAAGAGCCACATGGAGGTGAGTGGCGTTAGGCAGCTGTAGGCACGCCTGCCTTTCTGCACAGCAACACTGGTGGGACCCTAATGTGACCATATCGCACCCGGCAGGTGGTCTCTCGGCAGGTTCCCCATGGCTGCTTCGCCATCTTGCTGTTGCCAACGCCCCCCTTGCGATTTTCCTCCCTGCCCCCCCGGCCAACACGGATCAGTTGTTGAAGGAGGCCGTAGAGGCAGATGAGCCCTCCGTGGGCTACGATGACATGGATGAGGGCGCCAGGGAGATCTACGAGGATCTGCGAGAGCGCCAGGCCATGGTCAGCTGCGGCATGCTTGACCTGGAGAGGAGCTTTGACGACTTCCGGGTTGTCATTGGGGATGGCACACTGTGATGGTGCTCACAGTTACACTTCTGGCTTGTAACACAGTTTTTGCCTGAATGACAATCAGGGGAATCAAAGCCGAGGGAATGGAAGTGTAAGGAGGAGGAAGGCGATATTCCACTGGGCGCAGATCACACGCCTTGTGGGGCTCATATATAAGAGACTGCAAAGCAGATAGTAACATATTTGTCAAGAATGCTCCTGAAATGCAGAGAGAAGGCGGGAAATGCGAGCAATCGTGCTCTGAATCGCCGCAGTACAATGCTCCTGCAGGAGCATGCGAACCAGTCAGATCAACGGCGTAGCGACCAGGCAGTTAAACAAGCTGCTTGAGCCGCTCTCAAGAAATGTGACATGTCAGAGCTGGGAGGAGTGCTGCATATACAATGGTTGGTGGAGAGCTGCGCTCCTTGAACCCTCCTCCGTGCCCTTGCGGCGCCCTGCGGACTGCGCATTGCCCTAGCTACCTACTCACCCCTACTTATACAACTTATAAGACTTATACTGCGCATTGCCCTAGCTACCTACTCACCCCTACTTATACAACTTATAAGACTTATATGACTAATTGGTTTCACATCTCAAACTGTCATCGCGCTCAGAGGGCACGATCAAAGGGTCCCCTGAGCGCCGAGGTGCGCCTGCCGCTCGCTCTGCTCCGAGTCGGAAAACCCGAACTGCCGGTGGTCCTCGCCGTCCTCCACCACCGTGATCCCCACAACCTTGAACTTGTGGCCGCCCCCGGGGTCCTCCGTCTCGTCCAACACCGTCACCTGCAGCAGGCAGTGCGGCGACTCGGTGACCCAGACCGCCTGCGCATCGGTCAGCGACACGCGCGGGCCCGGCGGCGACGGCCGCAGCGCGTTGATGACCGTGCGGTTGCAGGCGCAGCCTGACACGCATTCCACCGCCGCCTTGCCCATGCGTTCGTAGCTGGACAGGAAGTTAAGGAACAGCGCAATCCACGGCAGCGAGCGGGAATCCAAAGCGGCTGCCCCGTCCCCTTGCGCCCCTGACACGGGCTGCCCCCCCGCAGCGGCTGCGAGCGGTGCAACCAACGCCCCCGCCTCGGCGCTTGGCGCACCCTCAACCCCACCCTTGCGGCCCCCTGTCCCCGCCGCATTCGCCGTCGCCGCTGCCGTGGCAGCTTGAGGAGCTTGAGCGCCACGCGGCAGCAGCGCAGGCACCTTGATCTGCAGCTTGGCTCTCGGGCTCATCGCGACCCAGCCCCACTTGCGCCTGCCCTCCTCTGTCCATTCCCAGCCTTCATGGCTGACCGTCAGGGCATGCACATCGTCCCACATGAAACACGTTGCGTTCCAAGCCTGCTCCCAGTTGTTCAGGAACATGGGGGCTGGCAAGGCGGTCAGGTACGCCTGCCCTCCCCGCCCAACTGGCGCGAAGGTGCGTTCCGTCGGTCCCGACGCATGCGAGCCCCGCTGGCTTGGCGCACCGGCAGCAAGCGCCGCTTCGAGCCCCACCGCCGCGTTCAGCAGCAGCGCGGCGGCCATTTCGCCCATGGCCCTCGTGCCGGTTTGACCGCCAGGATGTGCCTCATCATCGTAAAATAGGCTCTGCGCGAGGCCGCCGTCGCCGACGCTGCCGCGCAGTGACTCGTCCGGGAAGCACCCGGACGGCCGCAGCGGCCGCGCCACCGAGAAGCCATGCACGCCGCGCTGCATGAGGTCGTGGCAGCACATGCGCACGCTCAACACCGGCAGGTCGTAGTAGCGCGCCAGCTCCGTGAACTCCCGGTCGTAGCCGCCCGTCCTGAAGTTGCCCCAGTCGCCTGGCTGCGGGAGGCAGACGGGGTCCATCCAGCGGTAGAAGTTCATCAGCACCACCGCCGGCCTGCGCTTGGCACAGCAGACGGTAGGGTGGGGAAGCGGTGCAGGAGTGCGTCGGCGATGGGTGCGGGGCGAAGCGGGCAGGAGTGCGTCGGCGATGGGTGCGGGGCGAAGCGGGCAGGAGTGCGTCGGCGATTGGTGCGGGGCGAAGCGGGCAGGAGTGCGTCGGCGATGGGTTAGGTGGGTGGAGGTCAGGGGAGGCCAGGCGGACGGGGATGGTAAACGTCGCTTGCTGCATGAGCAGGACACCCTGTCGACAGGTGTCATGCTCATGGACGTCCTTGAGCAAGGCCTTCATAGTGCTGTGCCCCAACCCTCCCCCTACCTGCCGCGAGCACCTACCCGCCCACCCTGCCCTCCCCAAGCCCTGCCCCAGCCCCCAGCCTTCCCACACTCCAGCCAACCCTCATCCTCCGTGCTGCACGGAGCACGTGGCATACCTGTTGGGATACTGCAGCACCTTGCGGATTAGGCGCTCCATACTTGTGTGCGGGCCTGAGGGGTCGTTGACAGCGAACTCGATGAACACCACGTCGACGTCTTGCGTCAGGCGCCGCTGGTGGCACATAGAGGCGTAGCGTGAGGTCGTGGCACTGCAGGGTGTGTCACGGGGTGGCAGGGTGGCAGCGGAAGTGTGAACAGGCAGAAGCGTGAACGGGGTGTAGGGGGAAGGCGAGGCGTAGCAGGAGGTCGTGGTGCTGCGGGGTGCGTCGAGGGAGGGAAGTGAGGAGCAAAAGTGTTGGACAGAGCCGGGGAAGGATGGGGGGAAAAATCCTTTTTCTGGCGCTGCAAAGGTGCGAGCCATGGGCGAGAAGTCAAGAGGGCGTGTGCATTGTGGGGCAGGAGGTGCAAGGCTGCGCAGCCGTGTCAGGCAGAGGAGATACGTACCGTTCCACTGACTGCGAAGCATACCACCACCGCCACCACCACGCCCCTCAAAAGGCAGCTGGTCAGACAGATCCAGGGACAGGATGACGGCCGCCCCCGGAAAATGGGGGTCCAAAGCTCACAAACAACCCGGACTTGCCTGATTGCGCCGTTGACGTGGTTCAGCCGCTGCACCGCGTCGCCCGGCAGGTACGATGCGAGGATGTGCATCATCCAGGCGGGCCAGCTCCTGTCTTGGGGGTCACCACGGTCACGGAAGTAAACGCCCTCGGTGATGCTGCCCCCGAGGAACCCTGCGTGCATTGTATTTGGGGGGACACCCTTTGGGCGGACGATGTCATGCAGCAAGGAAGTGCAGGAACCAATTGGCCTGCAGCCGTTTATCCCACTGGTTGGGTTGGAGGTCTCATGCGCCATTGTGGCCTCCCCATAGACTGTAACGCCCCCATTGATCTGTCCAGGGACAGGCTTGTTCGGCTTTCCGGCGCTGGTGTGAATAAGCTGGTTGCTGCTACTGCTGCTGCTGCTGATGGCGGATCAAGGGCACAGCCGCCACGCCTGTGTCCACCTACCACAGGACAGAGCCAAAGGAAGCTAGGGTCGCGCAGGGCTGCCTGCTGCGCTGCCACTCACCAACGGTCAGGTTGCGTCCCTGAAGCAACAGGCGGCTCATTGCAGCTGCCACCCGCCTTGTATCACCCAGCAGCATGCCCTTCTCCAGATTGTAAGCGGGCAGCAACCACGGGCCGTAGCTGCTGCTGCAGTTGAGCAGCTGAGCCCTGCTGCGGTGACGGCACCTGCAGTTTGTGGCTTGTTGCGCCTCAGCTGACGCTCCACTGCTGCCATGCTCGCCACACCAGCTGCGGATGGAGTGAGGGAGCCTGGAGACAGGGTGCAGGCTGTGGGCCCCCCTGCATCCCGTGCTGCTGCTGCTGCTGAACCTGTCCAGCTGCAGCAAGCCCTGGTTGCTGAGTAATTCAACCACCAGGAGGCAAAGAAGCAGGGCAGACACGACCGCCGCCGCTGCTTGCCACCTCATACGCAACACCAGCTCGATGCAGCAGCCCGCCAGCGCGATCTGGGCACAGTTTGCAACAATAAGTGTGGGTTCACACCGCGCATTTGGACTCTCCGCCGTGGCGCATACAGTAGGATCCCATGCGCTGACCGGTTTGAACAGCTGTTTCGGCTCGTACTGTGGCCATGTCGGCGGGTAAGTCCAAGACCAAGGTGGTAGTGCGCAGGCTGCCGCCCGCGCTGACCGAACAGGGCTTCAGGCAGGCTGTCGGCAAGCTTCTGGAGCAGCTGGAGCACGACTGGTTTGAATACTACCCTGGCAAAGTCAGGTGAGCCATGCAACCCTTGGGCAGCAGCATGCACCTTCACCATGCAGGTGTGCATTCGCCGCCGCATGTACCAAACCCTGCACATGCCATGCTGCATGCATGTGCATGCAGTGCCAAGCGCGTGGTCTTCTCCCGCGCGTACATCAACTTCACCAACCCAGACTCGGTCCTGGAGTTCAAGCAGGCTTTCGACGGTCACCTGTTTGTTGGGACCAAGGGAAACCAGTACCGCTGTGCAGTCGAGTATGCGCCTTACCAGAAGATGCCGGTCGCTGCTGCCAAGAAGGACCCACGGGATGGCACGATCGTTAAGGGTGAGCAGTGAGCAGAGTCCAAGCTTATCCGTTGCTGCACAGCTGCCTGTCACATCGCCCTGTGACCTCCCAATCTTGAGTGACGTGTCGTAACTGACTTAACGAGAAAACCTCTTCTTATCAAACGTTCATGATCGGCGGCTTGCATTTGGCATGGAAAGTGCATGTCTGCTTGGCTCCTCCCCTTCACAGACACGACCTGCCGCCTTGCTAGAGTGGTGATAAGCTGCCTACCTGCGCTCTACCCTGTACTGCCCAAACTGCCGCCGAGTGGGGCACACCCCCACCACCCTGCGCTCCTGTTCTGTCATAACACGCCTTCATGGACAACCATTGCCCGACCTCACTTACCCGCCGCAGACCTGGACTACATCGAGTTCTTGAAGCTTCTAGAAGAGGGCCCCGAAGCCCTTCCCAGCGCCTCTGCACAGCTCGAGGCGCAGGAGCGCGCGGCGGCGGGGGCAGCGGGCGAGGCCGGGGCGGCCCGGGTCACACCTCTCATGGAGTACCTGATGGAGAAGTACTCCGCCAACCCCAACATGAAACTGGGCAGCTTGAAGAGGAGGAAGGCGCGAGAGGAGAGGGACGCGGCGGCTGCGGTGGCGGCGAGCGTGGTGCTGGAGGCTGGCAAGGTGGGTGTGGGTATAGGGGTTGCAGGATGTATTAGCATGAGGGGAATGAGGTGCAGGAAAGCTGGTCAGCGGTCAATGGCCTGCAGCCTGATGCTCTCCAGGATGTGTATTTACAACATGGTTTGCAGTTCTATAATGGCACCATTGACAGCAGGCAGGGGGATAAGAGAGAGGGGGAAGTGGAGCAAAATTGTTATTTGGAGGGGACAGGGGAGTGGCGAGGGTCTTGGGCTAGCGGATGAGGCAGGGCACGGGCGCTGATCGTACACCTTCCAGAACCGGATGCACTGTTATGCAAGATGCTGCCCCTGCCACTGAGCCTGCTGCCTGTTGAATGCTGGCCTGAAGACGGTGATCAAGCGGCGCGGAAAGCCGGACGAGCCGGATGCCGCCCCTCCGTCCCGGGGCCGGGACAGGGCCGGCAACGCCAACGGGCGCGCGCCAGCGTCAGACAGGGCCCCCACTGGCGGCGGTCAGGCG
>JAWZTI010001690.1:0-11855 GCA_039880955.1 Chlamydomonas urium | reverse complement strand
TGGTGTGAGCGTCGTGGCCCGCCAGCGGTCAACAACATCCCAACCTGTGCTCACCCCACACCTCTGCTGCTGAATCACTCTCGCCAGGCCCCAGCCCCAGTCTGCCTCCTCCATCACCAACCTGCTGCAGGTGCCCGCGGGCGCCACCCCAGAGCAGGTAAGAGGATGTGTGCGTGTGTGCTTGAGCGTCTGCACTGCGCTAGCTGGTCTGCTTTGAAACACATGCCACTTCTTCATAAGCCATGGCCTGCCCCTTCCTTGCGCAGCGTGCGGGAAGCGCAGCAGCCGGCGGTGTCGTCGCCGCCTCCCTGCTGACCGCCAGTGGCATCTGCGTCACCGTGACCGGCGGCCTGGGCACCGCCTACGCTGCACTGTCAGAGGCGCTGGGTCTGGTCACTGGCACCGCCGGCAAGATCAACCTGGCGATGGAGTACGCCAAGGCCGGTCTGGTGAGTCGGCTCTGTTGCCGCAGGGACCAGATATCCATCCATGGATTGCTGACCCTTGATTCCGTTGTTGAAGGCCCTTCCTGTTGCCGACCTCAACATCGTTGCTCATACCTGCTCGCATCACCAATGCCACTGCCTTGAGATCTAGCTTGCTCCACCCTGTTTGAAACCACCTTGACCCTCCCTGGCCAGGCGCTGCACGAGGACATCGCTGCTGCCCGCTCTGACCTGTCCACTGCCTTCATCGAGTCCGGCGCCCTTCCGGAGGTCCTGCAGCGCGCCGCCCAGGTCAGGGCGGCCCTGACAAGTGAGTTGCCTGCACTGGGTGCGGCCCTGCTAGCCCTACTCAGCCCTCGCCTTGGTGGAAGCTTGCTTCATCCTTGCGCTGTTGCTTGTGTCTCGCATCTGTTGTAGCTCCTAGTCAGTCCTCTGTGAAGCACAGGTACACTGGCATAAGTCACTTATGATCAGTGCCTGCCCTCTTGCTGCTGCTGCCTTTCCAGCCAACCTGGTGCCCCAGCTGCAGAGCTTTCGTAACAAGCTGACAGCAGTGCGCGCAAACCTGGCCACGCTCAGCTCTGTCGCTACCGTTGCTCAAGGCCTGTCAGGCTGAGAGCTTGCAGTAACATTGCGCTGGCAGTCAGCTTCATGCAAATCAACTCTTTAGCAAGCGCAGCAGGGCATGAAACCCAACCTGAGCTACTCCGCGCCGCCCACCTAGCCCATGGCTGACCTTCCTAGGCAGCAGCAGCACAGTCTGCTGTAATGTTGCCCTTCGGTCATTAAAGAGCAGTGCTGTTGTGAAGTAGTTTGACTGTCAGTAGTTTGTCCTTGACTTTGTGCTGCTTGTATCGCGCTGGCTGCAATCTAGCCATCACATTCTGCCCGTTGTGTAAGAAACATCACGCAGCTGCAGGCACAGCCTAAAGGCAAAGGAATTTCCTGCCTCCATGTGGACAACAAAGGTAGAGGTATGGGAATTCAAACGCAGGCTGTTGTGTCAATGTTGACCACTGCCGCTGAATAACTTGTTGGCGAGCAGTGCTGCGATGCCACCTTCGCGTGCTAGGCTAGCACAGGGCGATGCAGGCGGTGGTGGCGAAGGCCTGCTCGTGGCAGTGTCTGGCAACAGGCTTGCCACTTACTTGGCGTCCGTGGGCAGAGCGGTGCGCACGCGGCAAAGCAAGATAGTGCCCTACCAAGTATCTTGTTTGACGCGCAGCTAGGTTGCAACAACGCCAAGGAGCTGTGTGCACGCATGCATGCATGCATGGATGGCGTGCTCCAATGCATTCTTTGCACCACATCATGAATCTCAATGCACACGATGCCATGCTATGGCTGCATGCTCCATGCGCAGGGCAGGCACAATGCAGGCGAGGTGGCCAAGGAGCTGACGCGCAAGCAGCTGACAGACGTGTGCACAGCGCTGGACCAGCAGATGTCTGCTGCAGTGGCCTCGTTGCGGCAGGTGCAGGAGCAGGAGCAGGAGCAAGACACGGACGTCATTCGTGAGCTGGTACGTACAAGGTCCTGCAGCAGGCAAGCAATTTCCGCAAGGTTGTCCTCCACCATGATCACCTTCCGCAGTCACTTTGAAGTTATGGTGCTGTATTCAAACACTGAGGTTGACACTTGTTGCACTTGGTTGTGTGTCACCGATGTGCGCAGGGTGAGGTGCTGCAGGTGCTCAAGGGCGCCTCGCTGCTGGCCAACACGCTTCTGTCAGCATCCCACAGCAGCCCACCCGACACGCTACTCAGCACGGCCATGGCCCTGCATGACAGCTGTCTGCTGGTGAGACAGGGGAGCACACACAACTTCCTGCTTCTGCTCCAGCTTGAAGTATGCCACCTGCCACTGCTGCCAAGTGTCTTTGGTCATCACGTAGCCATGTATCTGCTTGTCTGCTCTGTATACCTGTCCTCCGCAGGCAGTGGGTGACCTGCCCGAGCTTCAGGACCCCGTGTGCAAGCTGTGCTGCAGCTGGTGGGAGCTGCAGGCGCCAGGCAGGGAGCAGCTCATGGCGCAGACCCTGCCTTACATCCTGGTAAGAATCTGATGGGGTGTGTGTGGTGGAGGGCAGGTGCGAATGGTTAGAGGTGCAGGGAACAGACCCTGGCCTATATCCTTGCAAGAATCCGATAGGGTGTGTGTGTGGTGGAGGNGTGCAGGGAGCAGACCCTGGCCTATATCCTTGCAAGAATCCGAAAGGGTGTGTGTGGTGGAGGGCAGGTGGTTGAGGTGCAGGGAGCAGACCCTGGCCTATATCCTTGCAAGGGTGCAGGTGAGGTGCAGCGCAAGGCAGGTGGGAGGGTGGGGAGAAATTCAAGCTGGGGCGCAGACACTGCCGCAAACTACGTTGACAAGCGCCTGCTATGAAAGAAGCTCAGCCATGGGGAGCGCCAGGGCGCCTTGTGCAAGGCTGGCATGCTAAATTGACGCCCTTCCAATAAACTGCACTTTCCTGTCTGCGTCCAGATTCGTGCAGAGGCAAGTGGACGTGCCGCCGACATCAAGACCTGCTTCACCATGCGTGACGCGTTTGCGCTGCTGGACTATGATGACCCCACCATCGTGGACGTGAAGCGGCTTCTGCTGCAGGCAAGGGACTGGCCAACGCGTGCAACTGGGTGATGCAGCTAGGGGTACTGAGTTTCATCTGAAGCGTACAAGCGAGCAGCAAGAGTACTGTGCTGGGCCAGTTGATGGGCGCCTTGCCTGACTGGCGAGCGTGAGCAGCAGCAGCAGTAGCCCATGGCAGATGTGTGGGTGTTTGGAAGCCATCAAGACTTTGTGCAAGGCGATTCAACACAAGCATCAACGAATCATGCGCATCTGTCCGACACCCATGCATGCTTGGCCTCGCCCTCTTGATCCTCCACCCCCCACTGCACCGTCGCTCCAGGTGTCATTCAGCCCGTACTTCCTGCAGCGCCAGGAAGGCCGCCGCTTTCTGGCAAGCCTGTTCAAGCTAGACGTGTCCCTCGTGGGCGAGCTGACTGCCATCATGAAGAACCAGGTGAGACGGAGTATCCAAAAGTTAACTCGAGGGTGCAAGAGGCGAGAAGTTGATTGTAGAGAAGGCCGATGCGAACACGCTGGTGGGGGAGATGGGAGTCTTTCATGCTGTTCGCAGTGTCTCGCGGATTGCACGCGTCAACGTGTTCACCGTCCTGAGCCCCCTGCAGATCTGCTCCGGCCGCAAGTCCGTGCTGGAGGGGTACGGAGAGATCATCTTCCGAGCCTGGAAGGAGACCACTGGACCCTGCCTGCTGGAGCTTGAGACCACATGCATCCAGGTGAGCCTGTGAGCCTGTGTGGGAAAGGGGTTTCGAGAACAGGGGCAAGGGGCGGGGGGTCCGGAGGAAAGGTTGCAGGCTTGCGGGCGGGCTGTGGAAGAGGGCACGGCAACGCACGCAGAGTGAGGACGCCTATAGAGCTGTTTTGGCCCTGCACCCCTGCCCACACGCACTAGACCATGGAAGCACTCTAAGAAACACTAAAAGGGCGACGGTGCAACCTCAGTTGTTGACCAAAACAGCACAGGACAAGATGCACTTGCTGGCACCCACCACCAACAGGTACGTCCACCACCTGCCACCGTGTTGCACGCCATGTTGCACGCAGGAGCTGATGCAGGCCGCGATCCTGGCTTCCACGCAGCCCCTTGCTGCAGCGCTTCGCACCGTGCTCCACGGCCTGCACTCCGAGAAGCGCGTGGCGGGCGTGGACGCGCTGCTGCTGCGCCTGTACAGGCCGATCCTGTTTAGGGCATTCACCGCCAACAACGCCGCGGTACGGCTCAACGCGCTGCACCTGCTGCTGGATGCCTTTCCCCTCATGGTGGGTTGCGGGTTTAGGTGCAGACCATGCGCCATCGTCGCATTGATGGCGGGTGGGCCTACGACGTGCGGTGCACAGACGCTCCAGGAGCTCTGACCTCCGCTAGTTTTTCCACTCTGTCCCAGGAATTCCACCCCTGTATGCTGCGCCTGCCCCTGCTCGCCTGACCTGCAGGACCCTGACGCCGGCCCTGAGGAGATGGAGGAGGTGTTGACCCGCCAGTTCGAGCTGCTGCGCTCCTGCCTCTCCGACATCTGCCCGCTGCTGCGCACGGTCGCGGTCGGAGGCGTGTCAAAGCTGCTGAACCTGTTCTGGGAGCTCATCCCCGCGGTCACGACGGCCGCGCTGGTGCGGCAGCTGACGGGCGAGCTGGCGTTCGACATGTCCAGCCCGCCGGTGCGGTGCGCGGTGCTGGACGGCCTCGGGCCGCTGTTGGATAACCCGCACGCGCAGCCGGTGCTGCGGAAGGCGCTGCCGCAGCTGGCGGCGCTGCTGTCCGACCCCAGCCTCAAGGTGCGAGCCGGGATGGTCAAGCCGATGCCATGACGTGCCACTGGAGACGCCTGCAGAGGGGCAAAGAGAGAGGGGGCTGGCATGCATCAGATGCAAGGTCACAAAGCATTTGATTGTTGCACTACATGGCACAGTGCCTTTTCAAACCAGCAAACTGAACGCATCAGATGTTACATATGTACGTATGTTACATATCGTATGCCCGTCGTAGGTTCGTGAGTCCATGGCCAAGCTGCTGTGTGCGCTGTCCAGCAGCCGCGCCATCCACTTCTACGACGTTGTGCCCCTGGGGCTGCTGCTGGACGCCATGTCGCAAGACAGCCCCAGCGTCAGCACCCGCATCCAGTCCATCCTCGTGCCCAGCTACTTCCCGAACCCCGAGGAGGGTTCAGCGCGGGTGGCGATGCTGCTCAAGGCGAACCCTGCGGCGGGGCAGGCGTTCTGTGGCTACCTGGTCAGCAGCTGGGTGGCGTCCGGGGCGGGGGTTGGGGGGTTTAGGGCAAGCGTGCCGATCGAGCATGTGCTGCAGTTGACGGTTGATCTCAAGGGCCACCTGCTGGCAACCGCCGAAGCAGTTAGCAAGGTGCTTCGGGAGCGGGAGGAGGCCGCGGCGGCGGAGACCAGGGGCAGGAAGAAGCAGAAGAAGGCGGGCGGCAAGGCGGGCGCCAAGGGTGGCAAGGCGGCGAAGCAGCCAGCAACGGGCAAGCGGCGCAAGGCGGCCAAGCCGGCGGGCATCATGGTGAAGAGCGAGGACGGCGGCAAGGCAGGAGTGAATGCTGAGCAGGAGGAGGGCGAGGAGGACGAGGAGGAGGCGGTGAGTGGGGTTCGCTGGGTGCACTTGTGCAGCAGAAGAGCCAAAGGGTGGTATGGAAAACTTGCACAACACCGGTGGAGGCATGAGCATGGGCGCAACTGGGCTCAGAAGCGCACCCATGGACCATTGTGGATTTATCACGAGTCCTCTCAGTTTCTCGAGACACACGTTCTTTCACGAGCAGCCATGCACCCCACAACCAACACTCGCACTTCTTAACACATTGCCGCGCCCTGTGCCCATATGCCCAGGTGATTGTGATGGATGAGGCAGAGACGGTTGAGGGCTGGTGCGCCATTGCGGGGGGCCTGGCGGCATTGGTTTTGGGGCTTGCGGCGGCTGTGGAGCAGGAGCAAGTCGGCCCTGGTGACTTGGCGGAGGCGATTGAGGAGGAGGAGCTGGTCGCGCTGTATGAGTCAAGCCCCAGCGACGAGGCAAGGTGAGGATGGAGGATGGGATGGAGGATGGCTGCCTGCATTCGTCAAGACAGTTTGGCGCTGGCGCATGCTTTGGATTGAGGTGACTGGCGGCATCCTACGCTTTCTAGCTGACCCTCCTTCTCCGACGCAACGCCCGCCATCGCCGCAGGTGCAACATCCTGCGCATCGTCGCGCTCATGCCATACCTGCCCGCCGCCGCCGCTGTCCGCTCGCGCCTGATGTCTGACATTGTAAGCGGCAAGCTGCGGCTGGGCGTAGGCGTAGGCGCGCTAGAGCTGGTGGCAGTGGACGCTGCTCGGCTTGCAGACGACGAGGCGGAGGTACAGGTGAGGGCGCTGCCCTGGGCAGGACCTCCTACTCAGGTTTACCACACACGATCTCAGGAGACGGATGAGGTGCTGGGAAAGCTACTGGTGTGGGCTGTAAGCATGGTCCTTCAGTAACTAGCAGGTCTCGATGTACTGCACCCACTTGTTGATGTCTGATTGTTCTCTAAACCGTACACTGCACCTGTGCAACAACGGCGCTACGCGCAGGCCCCATCCCTGCCCACCAGCGAGGCTGTGCGGACGTTGTGCGGCCACTCCAGTGGCGCCAAGCTGGCTGCGATGGCGATGAGCGCACTGGGCCTGAGGCCCTCGGGTACCATCCACCTGCCTGGTACGTTTGAGCGGCTCGAGCCAGCCACTGCACTGCTGGCACTGTTCCCAAGCTCAAGCTGTGTGGCTTGCAGGCATGCAAGGAACAGAGGTGATGTAGATGTCCCGCTCCAGTGCACTGCCACTGCTAGTCGCTGAACCTCAGCCTGTGCTTGCGTCTGCTGCCGCCTCGGTGCAGGTCCCAAGCCCGCCCCAAAGAAGGTGGCAGCACCCAAGCGCCGCACACAGCGCCACCAGCAGGAGGAGGAAGAGGAGGAGGACGATGCGAAGTGAGTGAGCGGCTGCTTGCAAAGGCGCCGGCGTCTGTGTTCCGTGCATCGCCACGATCTGCTGCAGCACATGCGTATTACAGGCACTGCACTCGCAGGCTCCAGAAACTTTGTCACGGTATCCCCCGCACCTCATTGCCGTAAGACAGCCTCTGTTTCTGCCCATGGTGCAATGCTCAGGCGCCATGTGTGTGAGCGTACGCAACCAGAGGAGAGCGTTTGCTTTGCCCTGCCTTGCCTCAACTCACTCCCTCCCCCCTGTGCTCCTATCACTGAACAGAGCGTTTGCTTTGCCCTGCCTTGCCTCAACTCACTCCCTCTCCCCTGTGCTCCTATCATGCCTGGCCTCCCTGATGCAGGTGCTGCGTGTGTGACCAGGTGCACCCCGAGGAGAGCCTCATGCTGTGCGATGGTTGCGATGCAGGCTACCACATGGAGGTGCGGCCGCAGCCTGCACGAACATGACGAGGCTGCATGTGTGGGAAAGGGTGGTCAGTGGACGGCTAGCCCCGCTTGGTTTGATACTTGCGGAACTTGGTTTGATGCGGATGTGTATAGAGCTGAGCAGTAAGATTGCCATGCCTGAAATACCAGGAGTTGTTCAGCTGACATGGCATAGTGGAATAGAAGCCCCTATCCACAGAGGGTATGCTTGGCGCCCATGCTCACGCTGCCTGCCTCACCTGAACCCGTGCACTGTTTCCCCAACGCTGTCTGCCTGTGATGCCCTCATCCCCCCTGCAGTGCCTGGTCCCCGCCCTCACCGCGCTGCCCAAGGGCGCCTGGTTCTGCCACCGCTGCGAGCAGGACGTTCAGCTGTGCACCATGGGTTGGCGCCAGGCACTGGCCTGCGTGTCATCTGCCATGGCGACGCCCGAGGGCCGCACCAGCCTGTCAGGCCACAGCCAGTTCGTGCCCCTGCTGGAAGGGCTCAGGGGGATGGCACACCAAGAGACACAGCTGCTGCTCAGGGACATTGCGGCGGGCAGGGTGTCCGGCTCGGGCCAAGGGGAGGGCGAAGGGGTAGGTGCGACCGGGGGCGAGGTGGTGGGCCTGTACTGCCGCTCCGCGCTGCACCTGGCGCTGTCCACACTTTTGGACCCGCCGCCCGAGGCGGAGCCGCGCACGCCACACGTGACGGGCGGCAAGAGCAATACAGGCGCTGCTAAGACCATGGGCGGCAGGGCCAGGGGAGCAGGCGGCGTGGCTGGGGAGGAGGGGGAGGTGCAGGAAGCTGAGGGGGCGCTCACGCCACACACCGGCGGTAGCGGCGACCCTGCGATGGGGCGCCCCAGTGCTGCGCAGGCGCTGACGGCCATGGTCAACGCGCTGAACGAGGGCGTGGAGATGTGTGAGGAGGTGCTGGAGGTGCTGGCCTGCTCAGTGCAGCAGGGCGGGCCGCACGGGAGGGCGCTGGGCTTTGGAGCCGGCCCCGACGGGGAGGGAGGAGAGGTGGAGGAGCCGGAGCAGGCGCAGGGTGTGGCAGAGGGGACAGGCTCCCTGGCTGACCCTGGCCTGGCTGCAAGGTGCCTTGAGTTTGTGGGGTCGGTGCTGTCGGTGGTGGCAGATGCGCAGAAGCTGCAGGTGCTGGACCTGGGTGGGGGCGTGGCGGGGGCGGCGGCGCAGGGCGGCGGCGAGGCAGGGCTGCAGGACGCAGCAGCAATTGCGGGGCTGCAGCAGGTGACGCGCTTCTGCGAGCTTGGGGCGCGGGTGGCGAGTACAGCGGCGGCAGTGCTGGAGCCTTCAGGAGACGGCACAGTGGCGGCAACGGCGACGGCGGGCGCCAAGCCCGCGGAGCGCGTGCGTGCTGCGCTGCGGCACGTGATGTGCATCGCGCTGCAGATGGTGCAGTCGGTCGGGGCGGCGGCCGCTGGGAGGCAGCGCCTAGAGGCGGCGCAGCCGGAGGCTGGGGGAGCGATGGTTGGTGACGCTGCGCTGTCGGCGCTTGCGCAGCTTGACGGCATGGCTGCAGAGGTGAGAGAGGAAGGCTGGCCGTGCCCTGAGAACGGGTGTGTGCAGCGGCAAAGAAGCTTGTACGGCATATGTGCTTGCAACATGCTTTGCTTATGGTAACGTGACGCATGCCGCTGCCCTATCACTGTTCATGCCATATAACTGCTCATGCCCATGCTCTGCTCGCGCCAAGCCCTGCACCTGTTGCCTCTCCCCAATCCGTCTCTAGGTGCTGCGCAGCGTGCTCGGCACCTCCACTGGGCGCCAGCTGCAGTCCATCCGGCAGCCCCTGACCACCCTCCTGACCTCGCTCCTAGACCAGGGCCTGGCGGCCAAGTCCATGAAGGGTAAGGCTGCGCCTGTTCATGGCTGGCTTGAGGCCCTGTCCGCTGCAGTGGGCAAGGCGGTAGAGGCAGGGCAAGGGGTGAAGCTGGGGGTAGACGAGGAGGAGGTTACTGTGGCTGAGGAGCAGGAGGGGGCGGCAGGGGAGGAGGGAGCGGATGCGGCTGGGGCGCGGGACCGGGGCAGGGCCAGGCGGGCCAGTCGGAGGAGCAGCAGGGCGAAAGCGGTGCAGGGGGGCTCGGAGCAGGAGGGCGAGGGGCGGGAGGGCAGCCCTGGGGTGGAGGAGGAGCTGGAGGAGGGCGGCAGCGGCGGTGCGGAGAAGAAGGGCAAGGCCGGAGCAGGTGCGCAGGGCCGCGCCGTGACGGCGGCGGCGGCACGTGCTGATGCGTCGGTTGTGCTGGCGTGCCGGCTGGTGTTGTCGCTGATCAAGGCCCGGGGCGTGGGCGGCAGGGAGCTGGCGCTAGGGCAGCTGGGCGGCGTCGCGGGCGAGTGCTGGCAGCGGGGTGATGCCCGCACAGCGCTGGGGGCCGTTCACCTCATCGGCCTGCTGGGCTTCTCAGGTGAATGGGTGCACAGGGCAGATGGGGACGGGGCGCAAGCCTGCTTGCAGCTCCCCTGAACAGCCATGACCTGGCTTGGCAAAGAATGGAGACCGTGGCCTCAAGCTTGATTCTGGTGTTCACACCTGTCTACTTGTCTGTTCTCCACTGTGCCACCGCGCTGCGCTGCAGGCATGCGGGGGCGGCGTCTGCGTCTGACGGGTGCCGAGGTGAACACGCTGCTGAAGTTGGAGATGCTGCAGAAGGGGGTCGAGGACCGCCTGCAGCAGCAGCAGGGGCAGGAAGAGGAGGAGAGGGGGCAGGCTGGGGAGGCACCTGTTGCAGTGCAGGCGCTGGCTGAAGCCCTGCGAGCCCGTCTGGCCTGAGGAGACATGACGGAGAGGAGCGAAGTTAGCGGGTGTCGGAGGACTAGGATGCAGTGCCTTCTGGTGACGGGCGGGAAGTGCTGATCTGAAGGAGGCTGACCAGTCCTGAACGAGCGGCTGCATGACAATTTGGCATTGGATGATTCAAAATGGTTCGAAATGGTTCATAAGCAGTTATTGAGCGACGTGCCAGCACGTGGATGCAGCTGCTTGTTTGTAACATGTTGGGATCCACGCCTCACATTCTGTTAGGCCATGCTGATTTGCAATTCTCACAGCGCTGACATTGCCGCCATCGAGCTTTAATGTTGCTGCGAGCGGTTTTAGCACAACATTTATGTGATCAGCAAAAGCACATAGGAAAGCAGTGGGCAGGCAGCACATCTACTGCAGCACACGCCAACATCGCAAAGTGCCATGCAAGGGCCTGGGCCTGTGTTGACAGCAGGCTCCTTCACAGACAGGTCATGAAGACCCCTGGAGGGTGCAGGGTGCTTTAGCCCAACTCAGCCTGGGGAGCCGCTCCTTGCTTGGCAAGAGGGCCGTGATAGCAACATGCAGTGGCAGGCCTTGGTGCAAGGGCCTAGCCTGACAGGCCTTGAGCAACGTTAGCGACAGAGCTGAGCGTGGCCAGGTTTGCGCGCACTGCTGTCAGCTTGTTACGAAAGCTCTGCAGCTGGGGCACCAGGTTGGCTGGAAAGGCAGCAGCAGCAAGAGGGCAGGCACTGATCATAAGTGACTTATGCCAGTGTACCTGTGCTTCACAGAGGACTGACTAGGAGCTACAACAGATGCGAGACACAAGCAACAGCGCAAGGATGAAGCAAGCTTCCACCAAGGCGAGGGCTGAGTAGGGCTAGCAGGGCCGCACCCAGTGCAGGCAACTCACTTGTCAGGGCCGCCCTGACCTGGGCGGCGCGCTGCAGGACCTCCGGAAGGGCGCCGGACTCGATGAAGGCAGTGGACAGGTCAGAGCGGGCAGCAGCGATGTCCTCGTGCAGCGCCTGGCCAGGGAGGGTCAAGGTGGTTTCAAACAGGGTGGAGCAAGCTAGATCTCAAGGCAGTGGCATTGGTGATGCGAGCAGGTATGAGCAACGATGTTGAGGTCGGCAACAGGAAGGGCCTTCAACAACGGAATCAAGGGTCAGCAATCCATGGATGGATATCTGGTCCCTGCGGCAACAGAGCCGACTCACCAGACCGGCCTTGGCGTACTCCATCGCCAGGTTGATCTTGCCGGCGGTGCCAGTGACCAGACCCAGCGCCTCTGACAGTGCAGCGTAGGCGGTGCCCAGGCCGCCGGTCACGGTGACGCAGATGCCACTGGCGGTCAGCAGGGAGGCGGCGACGACACCGCCGGCTGCTGCGCTTCCCGCACGCTGCGCAAGGAAGGGGCAGGCCATGGCTTATGAAGAAGTGGCATGTGTTTCAAAGCAGACCAGCTAGCGCAGTGCAGACGCTCAAGCACACACGCACACATCCTCTTACCTGCTCTGGGGTGGCGCCCGCGGGCACCTGCAGCAGGTTGGTGATGGAGGAGGCAGACTGGGGCTGGGGCCTGGCGAGAGTGATTCAGCAGCAGAGGTGTGGGGTGAGCACAGGTTGGGATGTTGTTGACCGCTGGCGGGCCACGACGCTCACACCA
>JAWZTI010001686.1:0-11882 GCA_039880955.1 Chlamydomonas urium | reverse complement strand
GCCTCCGGGTCCCGATGCCGCCGTATGATGTGCAGCAGCCGCTGTAACGAGCCAGGGCCTGGCGCCCGTGCTGTGCCATGAGGCTGAGGCGCCGCCTGCGGGGCTGAAGCGTTGACACC
Organism: Chlamydomonas urium; assembly: GCA_039880955.1. Classification (NCBI taxonomy): domain Eukaryota; kingdom Viridiplantae; phylum Chlorophyta; class Chlorophyceae; order Chlamydomonadales; family Chlamydomonadaceae; genus Chlamydomonas; species Chlamydomonas urium. Next base: position 11,763 of record JAWZTI010001686.1, on the reverse strand, counting down.
CTCCTGCGCTGTGGCTGTCGCCCCTGACCTGGGCAAGAAGTCTGGCCCTGCCCCCGCACCTGTCCCTGCCCTTGTCCCCGCCCCTGATGCTTCCGACGCGCTTCGCCCCGTGCACTGCAGCACTGCTGGACCATCACCTTTGCTCCTGTCCAGCCATGCCGCCCTGCTGTCCGGCCCTCTGAGCGGTACTTGCAGCTGCTCGGCGGTACAGGCACGCGCCAGGTGCAGCGCCACACGCTGGCCGCCCACCTACAAACACAGCAACCCGCATGCACGCCAACATTCAAGCACCCAAAGGAACAAAAAAGGAAGGATGATGACATCATCAATGATGCCATAACCTTGAGCCGCTGACGCGCCTTCACCTGCCCCTTGTGGCCCTTAGCCCCACGAAAGTACCCATGACCTTGTCATACACCCTCCCCTGCCTGCCCCCCCCTCTCTGACCGCTCTCTGACCCCTTGAACGTGCCTGTCAAATCTTCCCCGCAGCCATGCCCCCTTCCTCCAAGCTCCCCCCTCCTCCTACCTCGTGAACCGTCCTCTGTGCCTGTGCAACCGCAGCAGCATCAGAGAACGTAACAAAGGCATATCCCTTGCAGCGGCCATGCGTGCGTGTCAGCTGCACCTTGACAGAAAGGATGGAGGTTGCAAGCCCCTGCACAAAAGCAACAAGCAGGCAGGGCTGGGAGTCAGGAGGCAGGAGAAACAACTGTAGGTGCCTTGCATGAAGCAGTGACGCTTGAGGAAGAGAGGCTTCACTTGAAGCCAGCGATGTGCAACGCATGGGACACAGGAATCATGCCAGTTGAAGAAGCAATGTACGGTTTGAAGGGGACCAGCACTTACTTGAAGCAGGCTGCATGAATGGGCAACATTGGGAGCAAGAACCCTGCTGTATGCCCTGTCTGTTGCATGCCTTCCTCTTCAGCCCTCCCTGTTGCCTGCACCCTCGCTGCACCACCTGGCCCCGCAGCACACCTGCAGCGCGTCTCTCAGCACCGCTTCATTGCAGTCGGGGCCGAGGCCTCCTATGAACACCTCAACTGCATCGGGGCCGAGGCCTCCTGTGAACACCTCAACTGCATCAGGGGCAGAGGTGTGCGCCTCCTGCTGCGTTGGCGGCGCCTGCCTTTCCGCAGGCTGTTGGTGTTGCTGCTGTTGCTGCTGTTGTTGCTGCTGTGAAGGCAAGGTAGCCGTCGGCGCATCGATGCCACGCTGCTCAGGCCCCTGCTGACCAGACCCTGTGATGGGCCCTTCTAGAATCAGGCCTGATGCCTGCGGCTGTTGTTCCTCATGCCCACAAGGCGCGCCTGTCATCCTGCCTTCTCCCATGGTCTGAAGCTGCGATGCCGCGGCTCCAAGCTGGAGGTCTGAACCATCTGCTGCCCCGTTGCGCTGGCATGCAAGTGCCAGACGCTGGCTTGTGCGCCGGCCCGCTGCATATGAGCTCACAGCCTTGCCGGCTGATGAATCGGTGGCTGTCGTGGCTGTGTCCCCTGCTACTTGGACCTGCAGCAGCGCCTGCCCTACTGCATGCAGGTCCTGCGCATGCAGGTCGCTGCCCTGGTCTCCCAGCTCCAACCGCTGCAGGAGCTCCAAGGACTCGCCAGGGCTAGGGCTTGGGCCGACGTCCAGGTCCAGCTCAGCATCCTCGTCTGCCTGAAGCACCTGCAGCCGCCTGACTGCGGAGCTGTGCTGGTAGATGTGGCGGCGATGACCAGCTGGCAACTGGTGGTGCAAGCCCTGCTGCTGCTGCTGCAGGAGGAAGTGGCCATCTGCATGCTGGACGCTAGCAAGCTTGGTTTTCTTGTAAGGACCGTCAGCAGGGTCGTCCCTTGCAGCCATCATGCCTCATAGCCGAGCATGGTGCACCAGCGCGCCATGCAGCCGAGGGGATGCAATGCAACCCCTTGTCACAGGCTTTTAGGCGCTGCGGCTTGTCACAGCATGCGATGGTAGAGGCGCGTTTGGCAAGGGACGAGCCAACAGCCAATTGACATCACAATTGGACATCGCACTTCCCACACCGTCATGCAGAGTTGGTTGTCGCACTTCCCCTGTCAAGCCCCCTTTCCCTACCCCAAGCCCCTTCCCCTCCTCCTTCGTGCAGCTGCTGGTGGGGCCAGCTTCAGGCAATGGCGGACGACAAGCCTCAGGGCGAGGCGGCGCCTGCCGACTTCACCGCGAAGCACCCCCTAGAGAACCGCTGGACGCTGTGGTTCGACAACCCTCAGACTAAGCAGACCATGAACAAGTACGGCCAGTCCCTGAGATCAGGTGCGCTGGGGAATGCGTGCGCAGATCCGTCGCTGTGCATGGGCCGTGCACAGCCCTCCGTGGCCCGCATCGCTACTCATGCACACATACTCGTTTCTTCGTTGCAGTGTACACATTCGACAGCGTCGAGGACTTCTGGTGGTGAGGCACGGGGTTGGGCGGCTGCGCTACCTGATTGTTCGCGGCATGCATGCATCGCCAGGCGCCCGGGAGCACACGCAGCTGTTACCCTTGGGCGTGCGCTCCTGTTCGTTGTGCTCACGCGACGTCCCTGTTGCTTCTGCTGCAGCCTGTACAACAACATCCGCACTCCCGGCCAGCTGCAGCCCACTGCCACCTTCTACCTGTTCAAGGAGCACATTGAGCCCAAGTGGGAGGATCCCAAGAACACCCACGGTGGATGCTGGACTGCCTCTGTTCCCAGCAAAGGGCCCAACAGCAAGTCGCAGCTAGATGCATGGTGGCTGAACGGGGTGAGTGTGTGGACGCTATCAGGGGGACATGCGCAGGCGCTGCCAGCGCGGCTGCAGACAGGGGATAGGAGACATGATGTTGCAGCTCACTCTTCTGGGCACACCTGGGGCTACAATCATATTTTGCATCCGCATGCTGTCAGGGAATGCCCAACTGCGCATGAGAAATGAAGCCTATGCTTGTCACCCAATACCTGTGTGTCTTCCGCCCCAGGTTCTGGCGTGCATTGGCGAGCAGTTCACTGGAGGCGAGGAGGTTTGTGGCATTGCTGTCAACATCAGACCCAAGGGTGACAGGATTGAGCTGTGGACCAAGACCGCGGCCAACGAGGCCGAGCAGGTAAGCGCAGGTTAGCAAGCGCTGTGGGCTGTGGTGCCAGGCACCTTGGCAACATCATGCGGCTTGATTGTTGTTCGGGGGGCTGTGGGCTGCAGGTGAACACCTGCTGCAACATGCATGATGTGTTTCAACTCAGCATGAGGTCACTTTTGCCTCATGGCATGGGACATTTGCTGGCGTTGCACAGACATTTCTCGCAAGGTATTGGCAACTGCAACTTGCCCCAGCGCTTCGGTTGCATGTTCTTAGTTTTGAGCTGCAAGCTTACCACCAACTTTCGTGCCCCTGTTTTCTGCACACAGACCATCATTGGCCGCCAGCTGAAGCAGTTCCTGGACATGCCAGACAACATGAAGATTGGCTACAGCGTCTTTGTAAGTCGCAGCTGCCCAGTGGGTTTGTCTCGGGTTATTGGCTTTGGGACGCAAGGGTTGGCACCGTTGCTTTGCACCACGTGGCCACCGTGGTTGGAGTAGACTGTTGCGTGGGGGGAGGGTGCCTCAGGAAGGAGCCGATGCCATGCTTGTTTAAGTCGACTACTGCGGTGTTGTGCCAGACATGGCTTGTTTGCCTGATATGCTCGTTGCCCACACCTGCTGTGCACAGAGCGAGAAGCTGAGCGCCGGCAGCAAGGCCAAGGATCGCTACTCAGCATAAAATTGCTGTGGCAAGAGCAAGTACTTGGGACCATGCGCCTGTCATACACCTGCCCGGAACGCGGCAGCGCATCTGGGCACATGATGTGGACAACCTCGCAGCTGGAGACACAATGAAGCGTTTTTACTAGATGGTAGCAGGTCCATGCATCAAATTCAGCAGCCGGGCGATGCTGCTGGACAGGCGTATTTGGTTTGGCGCGCTCGCGATGAGCGCTTGTAGGGATGGGGGCAGAGATTTGCGTTGGACGCGGGGGAGCTGTTTCGTGGTGGGAATCCAACGACACTGTTGCATGCAGGTAATTTCCCACACGCATCTGACAACCCACACATGGTGCAGCAACAGTTTCGGCCCTGAGTCTGCCAGTGTTGCTGTACCCACGCAGAGCAAGGCGTGCTTCTTGCGCTAAGGCACAAGACATGTGCTCCCTGGCTATGCGGAATATTGCGGCAGAGTTCACGGATGACGAATTTCCCGCGTTGTGCATGGTAGAGCTCATGTACGAAATTGGGGCGTAGCAGTTTATGAGCGTTCAGGTGAGCTGCTCTGCCGGCAATTATACCTGTTGCGCATGTCGCGTGCCCGACCCACTGTGCCGTCACAGCCAGCGCAACTAGCTGTCTGCTCAAGCACGTGCGGTGGCGACCATGTTGCAGTGGTCGTGCGCAGACTGCCTCAGTGGGAGCAGGGGTTGCGGTGGTGCTCAGCCTCCAATACACCAGTGCGCCGTCCTTTGGCCGCAGAGCGGCGCTTGCCATGCCGCGCGACGTGCGTGCGGTAAGTGCAGGCGCCATCAGCGTATGCCCAGCATGTCTGTCCCCTCTGCAATGCAGAGGTCTGATGTCCACCCCCTCCCCTCTTGGCCAGTGCACACAGGATGCCAGTGTGTGCCCCTGCAGGGCTTCAGTGCACTCACAAGATCCCCATTCGAGATACCAGCCACAAGTGTGAGCGGGCCGGGCTTCCAGAGGCAAGCACGACGAGGAGACAGCAGCCTTTTGACAAGGCCCACATCTGTTGGTTGGCAGCTGTCACCCAGTGCAGCGGCATCCGAGGCGCCGGCGCTGAGCAGCAGCCCTTGGGGCCATCAGAGCAGCGACGGGCAGTGGGAGCCCCACAGCGTCAAGGCAAGCAGCCGTTCAGCAACTGCCTTGGAAGCAGTGCACAGCCTGTCTCACCTCCAGCTGGGGTCTGAACAACAGCGCTTCCCGCTCCGGAGCTCTACTGACACGCTTGACCTGTTCGCGTTCCCCGGCAGAGTGCCCCGCTTCAGATCCGGCTCGCAACAAGAGTTCACGGCCACCAGATCACGGACCAGTATTTTCCCAGCATCTATGAATGACATTGTTGGGCTTGAAGATGACGCGGACGATGTGCTGACGCCACTGACGGTGCAGCGCTCTGTTGTGAGCTTCAACGTTGCAGAGCTGCGGCAGCGAGTAAACACCGTGTGCAACAGCAGCACTGCCACGAAGATCATCACCAGGGTGCTGAAGGGCATTGGTATCGGCAGCAGGGAAGACTTTGACAAGCAGGACGTCGTGCACGTGGACAGTCAAGCTGGCCTGTCTGCAGCGCAAGTCGCGGCCATTGACAAGGCCCAGGCGTCTGGTGGGAGCGAAAAGCAGGACGGCCAGGACAGGCAGGACTGGCGAGCGGAGGGCGCGGCGTCTCTCAAAGCGCCACAGCACCCGCTGAAGAAGTCGGCTGAACGGCGGCCCAGGGAGAGCAACGGTGACGAGGGTGTGAGGCGGGGCGACTCCTCTCACCCCTTTTCAGCTGATGTGACGCACGCCCTGCGCAGCATGGCACGGCACAACTGTCGCTGGTGACGGCAATCCATAGTGCAGGATGCCTTGGCGTGGTGGCGCGCTGCCACCAACCGACGTGATCAGTTGATGGCCCAGGTTAGGCGCCCCGACTGTTGGACTGGGGTAAACCCCGACAGGGTAAACTACAATAAAGGTGCGGCGCTCACATGCACGCGTGCTCTTTTGCTTTGGTATTAACTCAATCCTTACCTGTTTGCATGAAAAGGAAAGGCTTGTAGGAAGGCACTTAATGATCAGGGCAGTCGCCGCTTGCCGCTAGTGCATCCGTGAAGAGTCGTGCTGGCGTAGCTCAGACATTTCACATGCCCCATACATGCATCGCAGCGGAGCATGTGGTGCTGCGCTCACCATGATACTGTGCAAGAAATTCCTTTTCACCCCCTCCCTACAGTCTCCTCCAATTCATTCATCCTTGTGCTCCGCTTCACCAATCAAATGTTCAGTGAATGGTCACCCTTCAGTGGGTTGCGCTGGTTTCTCATGCTGTTGAACACCTTGCTCCTGCATGCTCAAGTACATCTCCGTTTGTGCATCATGTCAAGTGATTCTCTTCAAGTCGGTTGAGCACTTGGCCGCATTGCATGCACACTGAACGGCACACCACACGTGCTAGCACGTATGCTGCGAAATGGTGATCATACCTCAATGGTGGAGCTCTGTTACACAGCGTGCCAGCAGCCATTGGCAGGATCTGTGCTTGGTGCCAATGCCTCCCAACTTGCCCTTGTTGGGGGGCTGGGCCTCATTGTGTAACCGTGAGCTTGTCGACAAGGTCAGGGGTCAACCGGGCATAGCCACATGTATTTCTCCTTGCTGATCTGCGGGCGTTCCTTACCAAAACCCCAAGCCTGTCAGGAGATTTCAAGGGGTATGGTAAGCCCACATTCAGGTTTTGGCTTGAGCACAAGCTCAGGCGAGCTCAGCTGTATCCCACAGTCCATGCAGCACCTATGTCACGGCAGACGAGCAGGATTTCATGCTCATGTGCGCTGGACAACAGCAGGATGGAGCAACAGCAACTTGTACAAGGTGTGAACTTCATGCAGCTTGTGTGGAGCTTTTGTCCCCCTGCAGCCGCGTGATTCTCTCTTCTGCAGGCAAAGATGGATCGTGAGCGTTTGCTGAAGCAGTTGGGCGCGGGAGCCGTGCGGACAGGAGGCAAGGGCAGCGTGCGCCGCAAGAAGGCGAGTGCACTGCATGCCGGAGCCAGGCCGCCCATGCAGTGAGCCAGCGGCATGCCCAGCTCATGCAGCATGTTTTCGGACGTGCAGAAAGCGGTCCAGCGCACTACCACGACCGATGACAAGCGGCTCCAGAACACCCTCAAGCGCGTGGGCGTGAACACCATCCCCGGCATTGAGGAGGTGAACATCTTCTCCGGCGACTCCGTCATCCACTTCACCAACCCCAAGGGTGCGCAGAGGAGGAGAGCGCTGCGCAACAGTGCCCTTCAGCGGCGGCGGCGCACCGCGCGCCCGCAGCGCCCGCAGCAGCTGACGGGACAGCCGCATTGCAGCAGCCAGGGCGCGGTGCTGCGCGGCGTGGGGCATGCGGATCTAGGCCGCTGCAGCAGAGGGCTTCAGGGCACCGCATTGCACTTCCATGCAGACACACTTACCATGCACTGCTCTCACGTTGCCTTTGGGGAATGCGCAGTGCAAGCATCTATCGCTGCCAACACCTACGTTGTTAGCGGGCCCTCTCAGACCAAGAGTGAGTGTCAGACAAGGAAGGCAGGCCAGGTGGCACCCGCCGTGATCCTGGTGCTGATTCGTGCTGTGCACTGATTTGCTCCCGCCGTTGCTGCTTGTCCCATGCAGAGCTGCAGGAGCTGCTGCCCGGCATCCTGACGCAGATGGGTGAGCCAAACCAGCTCGTCGCTAAGGGATGAGGATCAGCATTGCTGTGGCAGCGTGGCATGCTACTGGCGCTGGGTGCAGCTTTGATCAGCGCACCTGTACCTTGCTAGTAACAGATGGTAGCAGCCAGTTCACAGCCAAGGAACCAGCTGCAGACAGCATGATGTAGCCAGCCTTGCAGTGCAGATGTTGTACCTACCATATGGTACAACCAGACAATTTTGGCTCCCCAGGACCTGGTGCAAGCGTTACTCCCCCCTGCTTCCCATGCACCTTAGGCCCCGACTCTCTGGTGCACCTGAAGAAGATGATGGCGCAGGTACGCATCGCCTGACTCAGCGACAGCCAGCAGCGCTCTTAGCATGGTTTGCAGCCAAGGGCAGGGGAAATGCTTGCCCTCTGAATGACATTTAACCTTCTTATCATGCCTCCTGATTATATGCTTGTCTCGCTTTGCCTTGTGCAGCTGGGCGCTGGCGGCTTCCCCGGTGCCGTGGCCGGCGGTGACGACGATGGTAAGGTCCAAGGCATGTCTGGGTGACGGTGGACCACATAAGCAGCGGCGGTGGCGGTGCTGCTCAGTACTTGAGCAAAGCGCACAGCAGTGGCCACCTGCCAGCCGGTCCTGTGGAGGGGGTGTTTGAGGCACTTAGGCAAAAAGTTTATGGTAGTGACAGCGGTGCATGTGGAAGGGCAAGCATTGCGCGCATTCACGGGGAAGGGCGCTGCAGTACTGACCAAACCCTCCTACTTGCGCTGCATTCCTCTTTGCGATGTGCACAGACGTCCCTGACCTGGTTGAGAACTTTGAGGCCGCCGCAGAGAAGTGAGCGGCAAGCTCGCATGCACAGGGTCCCTTCCTGGGCCTCGAGGGCAAGGGCGCAGCTCTCCAGGGGCACGGAGGGTTGTTGGGAAGCTAGTGTTTTCCCATGCCAGCCATCGGAACAACTCCTGCTCGTCGCTCGCAGGAGCAGGGGTTTAGCCTAGGGCTTTCACACTTTGCAGTGTGCCAGGCAACTGCACAAGCGTGCAGCCCCCCTTCTTTGCTGTTTGCTGCTTGTCCATTTTGGGGTTGGCACACACAGAAAAAGTCGCAGGCTGGGCGCTTCAGGTAGTTGCGCGCGGTTGCTTGCATTCAGCCGTTGTAACACAGAAAGAAACCAATGTGTGCAAAATTATTAACTCACTCGCAACAGCAGCGCTCCAGGATTTCACATCGCGCGTTGTTATGGCGCTATGGGTTCCGGCATGAGCTGTGCTGCGCGCTGTAGCGACGCATTACAGGACTATCCCGCCCACAGCCATGCAACCGCACCAGCGCTGATTTCACAAGCCAGCCTTGCAAGCAGCATGGAGCAGCATGCAGCCTCACCATCACACCCCAGCTGGGCAAGCCGACAGACCCTGACCCGCCAGGCGGGGGATGCAGTGGGCAGGAGGGGGTCCCTGGCTGCCCGGCTGGCCCTGCCCCAGGGGTCAGAGCTGCGCCAGTATGTGGAGCTGCTGGAAGCTGACAAGGCGCCGCAGCGCAGCAGTGCACCTGCATGGCAGTGCGGCGTCTCGCTGGAGTGAGTGCCCATGTGGCATGGGGGTGTGCATGCATGCGTCATCTCCCCAGTTCCCCAGTGCGCAAGACAGAGCAGTGTGGTGCGTTGTGAAATACAGTCTGTGCCACGGAAGTCAACATCATTATTCTTATACTTTCTGTCTTTTTAGTCCTTTTTGTTGGACAGGAAGTTACAACTGCTGATCAGGCATAGTCATGCCATGGACCTGCATTGCATCGCTCAAACCCACCAACCCACACCACTGCCCATGTTTGCTACCGCATGGTCGCGCGCCACCTGCCACGCGCCACACACCTCGCGCGGCCTGTCCTGCACCGCTTTGCCTTCTACGCCTCCTACATCACTGTCAACGTTTGCTGACACAGTGTCATACCCCTGCCACGCTCCCCACACCTTCTGCAATCTGCCCTGCACCTGCAGCTTCCTGTACCGCTTTGCCTCCAAGGTGCCTGCCTCCTACACCACGGCCGACGTCTGCTACCGCATCATCAAGCCCATCACCGAGGCAGTGGAGTGCCGCCTGACGGACCTAATGAGGCCGCAGGACGTGCGGGCCCCACACTACTTCATCTCCCACAGGTGTGACTCATACTGCATCATGTACGTTGGGTGTAGAAGGCACCTGGATGCCACACGTGCAACCTGACCTCACCTGCCTGCCTTGTAAGGCCCCATGAGCGAGTGGAGCTGCAAAGTCAAAAACTTCTTGGTCATCAAGCGCGCGAGGCACTGCTGCAACGTTTAGTACTGCTGCAACGTTTAGTACTGCTGCATCACCTGTTACATCCCTGTACCACCTGTGACCTGGCGACCTGGCAACGGTCCCATGTAGGTGGGGCTACACGTTTCGGGAGCTGGTGGCCATGATTCGCGACCAACTGGCGGGCTACGTGGGCGAGCGGACGTTTGTGTGGGTGGATATCGCCGCCGTTAACCAGCACCCTGGTTACACACAGGGGGACCTGCCAAACCTGGAGACGGCGATCAGGGAGAGCGAAGGCGTGCTGGTCATCATGGACACCAGGTGTGTATGGGGTGTGGCAGGTGTGAATGGCGTGTGGGAGGTGTGGAGGGGTGTGGGAGCACAGCTGGCCTTGACACCTTGTCATCCTTGCCACGCCCCGTTCCGCCCCTCCCCCCCGGGTTGGCCCAACCCTGCCCTGGGCCCCCCCTCTCCAACCCTGCCTGGCCCCCCCCCCTGCAGGGGCCTGCTGCTGACGCGCATCTGGTGCCTGTATGAGATATGGAAGACGGTGGTGCTCAAGGGCCACGCGTACCTGCACTTTGTTACGCGGGGCTTCTCCACCTCCGACGTGCGCAATGGTAAGCATCCACGCGTGCGAAGGTCGCAGGTGCGCTGCATCTGCAGTCCCTGTTGCTTGCCAGTGTGAGGAACAAGGTGTGTGCAAGTGGAAAGAAGGAAAGGAAGGAAGGACTTTGCCCTTAGGCTGGAGTTATGGAAGGGAAAGGTCCACAGGTAAACCTGCCCCCTCACCCTACCGCTTCTGCAAGTAGACGGGTAACATTTGTACCTGAATCATTTCACTTGAAGTGTGGGCACCCCAACGGGAGCAGGTGGCGGTTACGGTAACACGTTATGTGCTATCCCCTCCCCGTCTTCCCGGGATTTGCTGCGCCGCAGCCGGCGGTTGTTTGCTGCTGTATGGTACAGCACCGTCCTGCCTGCACGCGTGCACGGCCACAGACGCCCTGCCCTAACGACTTCACCCACCGCCCTCACGCCTGACCCCCTGCCCTAACGACTGCTTACGCCTGACTCTCTGCCCCAATGACCACCACACCCACCGCCCTCACGCCTGACTCACAACTGCACCCACCGCCTTCATGCCTGGCTCCCTGCCCTAACTACTGCACGGTGCACAGTGTACGCGACGCTGGACGTGCGCAAGGCCGAAGCGACGGTCCAGGATGACCGCGTCAAGATCCTTGCCGACATCGAAGGCTCCATTACGGGAGGGCTCGAAGCGTTCAACCGCACGCTCAAGGTGCTGTTCCTGCTCGATCCGCTGGATGCGCAAGCGGATGCCAAGGCCATGCTCTCTGGTCTGCTGGCCGCAGGTGGTGAGATAGTGATAGGAAGGGTTTTCTAATCTACGCCTCAGGGCGTATGTCTTGCTGAATTGCTTGCTGTGTGATGATCATCATGTACCATCCGTGGGACCATGACGCCACAGGGGCGCATGGGGTTGCACAGGCATGTTGATTTGTGTTTGCTTTCAAACAGGATCAGGCCCCTCTTGTGGCGTTTATCGCATTGCTCAACCCATCGTCCCTGGATGTACGACTTGACCTGCCTACTTGTGTGATTCTCCTGTGGTTCCCGCGACAATGACGCGTTGGTTGAGCAAAGCCTTGGTTGGGCAAGCAGGAGCAAGTCAAACATGCAGCCACTTTGCACTTGCTGAAACATCTGAAGCAAAATATCGGCGTGTATTTGCCCCTGCAGGCGACGACGCTGCTCACTCAGCCTCTGGGCATGCGCTGGAGCTGCTTCAGCAGGCGCCCTCAGCTGCCTCAGCAGTGGCGGCGGCGGCGGCAGTGGGTGGGGGTGCAGGCGTGCAGCCCAGCTTGGATTGCGGGCAGCTGATGGCAGGGGGATCAGCGGTGGCGGCACCGGCAGGAGAAAGGGAAGCAGTGGGAGGGGAGGCAGTGGGAGGGGTGGCGATGGGAGTTGAGGCAGGCTCAGGGGCTGGATTGAGCCCAGAGGCAACGGAAGCAGTGGTGGGTGTCAGGG
>JAWZTI010001684.1:0-11884 GCA_039880955.1 Chlamydomonas urium | reverse complement strand
GGGCGGGGGGCAGGCGAAAGCCAAGGCAGAAGGTGGGCATGGAAGACATGGGGTAGGGCCAATGCCAAGGCAGAGGGAGCTGTTGAGGAATAAGGCAATGCAAAGGAAGAATGTGGCTGAAAGCAAGGGGGGGACCAGGCGGAAGGTGGGCAGGGGGGAAGTGACATGGGGTGACGGTTTGTGACAGGCAATGCCAAGGCAAACGGTGGGCTGGAAAGATGTGGGGGAGAGGCAGCTTGGTGGCAGATTATGCCGTGACCCCATGTACTCTGAGGAACAGGCGCTGCATTCGTCGCTGCTCGCCTGCCCTAACACATCCTGCCCCACACTTTGCGCACGCTTGTTTATCGGCAGGTGACGACGAGGCGATGTTCATTGACGAGAACTTCTGCACATCGCTCGAGTACGGGCTGCCTCCCACCGGCGGCTGGGGCATGGGCATTGACCGCATGACCATGTTGTTGACCGACACCGCCAACATCAAGGAGGTAAGGGGGAGGGGGAGAGTGTTGGCCAGGGTGGCTGATGAACGAGGGCAGGGTGGCCAGGGAATGGAGGAAGGAGAGAAGAACCATGGCCATGCCCCTTTGCAGGTGCTGCTGGAGCCTCACTGCATGGCTTGTGCCTTGAAAAGCACTGCCCCCACCCTTTCAGCTGATGTCACACTCTTTCCTTGCTGCCATGCACAGGTGCTGCTGTTCCCTGCCATGAAGCCCGAGGACCAGCTCCCAGGCAGCAGCGCGGCGCCAAGTGGCGGCGCGTAAGCAGGCATCCACTTGCTGGCTGCCCCAAGCGTGCTGCACCACAGACTGCATGCAGAGCGCCGCAGCAGCAGCGACGGCAACGGCAGCAGCGACCGTGTTGGGAGGTGGGAGGCGCAGTGCACACAAGAGGTGCTGGCGCCCAGTTGTGGCGCATAAGCAGGCATCCACTTCCTGGCTGCACTGTGTGTGTAAAACGGCAGCGGCGACGGCGGTGGGAGGTGGGAGGCGCAGTGTACACAAGGGGCGCCGGAGCCAAGGGGCGGCATGTGAGCAGGCCTCTGCTTGCTGACTGCACTTGCACTGCATGCGAAACACCGCCGACAGCGTGCGCAGCAGCGCTGCGGCAGCGTTTCATCGGCGGCTGGAGGTGTGCCTGCACCACATGGGGGATGAATCCTTTTAGGGTTTGACCCTTTTAGGGTTTGACCCATGTAGGGTTTGACCCATGTAGGGTTTGACCCATGTAGGGCTTGACCCAGGGCGGCGTGGATGAGCCGACGCAGCTTGCCGTAATGCAGGCGGATGGATGCTCCTGGCGGCGGCTGTGCACACGCACCAGGCACCTACAGCCAGTTGGGCAGGCAGGCAGGCAGGCAGGCTGCAGCTTGGCAGGGCGGACCGCGCCCGGCATGACCTGCATACGCCGTTGCCTTTTGGGGCGGCATCGTAGCGCTTTGGAAGTGTGACGCTGCGGTTGGATATTTGGTGTATATCAGGGCGGCTGGAGCCACACTTGGGCCGTTACAATGTCGTGGCCGCCCGCAACCACGCTACTCCTGTGACAGCTGGTGGTTCCTTGCTTTGCTTCTCTATGAAGCCGACCTGCCGTGGCCACTTCCAGCAAGTCTCACCATTCTTATGATACCTAGGTAGTAAATTCAAGGCTTGGAATGTAGATTGGCCTGCTCACGCACCTAGGCACCTGATGTAAGGACAGGGTGCCCAGTGGCAGTTAGGGCACCATGCACAGATCCCTACGGCCCACATGTTAAGCTGGAAAGGGCAGGGCAGGGTGGGTTCACCTGTTGACTTGCCGCACAGGGCATCACAGTTGAAGTGACAAGTCCGATTGTGCGGCCTTTGCCTCGGACTCGTCCAGTGGAGGCGTTCAGCACTGGTCAGCTGTAGGAGAGGCAGGACTCGTGGCGCGCCGACTCACATTTACTGAGCCCAAAGCACCAGCATATTTGTGCCTACGCGTTTGAAACAGACTACGCTTCAGACATCTGTGCGTAGCAGCTCAGATCAGTGATGCTGAAGGAGCCGTCTGTTACAGATGAAGGGGCAACAGGCGCGCCGGACCACGGACGCCCTTTAGGCCCTGCAACCAATCAAGTGAGCAGCCAGCTGCTAAATTGCCGCGTAGATTAAGGACTTGCCTAGCTCAGCCTATAAAACCCATCAAGGCACCTTCTCCAGAGGGCAAAAGGCTGGGAGGAATGGGTACCGCCACCAACCTTGTGGATGAGGAACAAAAGAACACAAACAAGAAACAGACAGGACGGCAGAACTGCCAAGGGTCAGGCAACAGAGGCAGCGATCCGTACAGGAGCACCACACAACGTTTTGACGTTCATGCATCAACCCCACACTTGTGTGACAGATGCTCATCATGCCATGCCATCTCAGCCAGCTTCCCTGCAGGCCTGTCTGTGCTGCCCCAGCTTGTTTGCACCACCCTGCTGGCGCCTGCGGCACGCATGCACCCCATGCACCATCTCTGTGCACAAGGTGAGCGATGCGGTAAGCAGCGCTAAACACAGGTGCACTCCTTTGGATACTTGAGCGTGCACAGGAGCGCCTCATGAGGATGAAGCGAGAGCGTGCCTACGCCCTCTCACCAGCAACGCGAGCTGCTGAACCTCTCGCCGCTGCTCCTGCTTGCTGCGCTCAAAGCACGCTCTGCCGAAATCAATGACCATGCACATCGCGCCCGCCGGTGTTGCTGCACCCTCTTCACCCTCCTGCACCAGCATGATGTTCTGCAGCCGGATGTCGCCATGGCACAAGCCAGGGCAGGCAGAATGCACACGCTCCAGCGCATGCACAGCCGTCTTCGCCACCCTGGCTGCCCTGAACGCAATCGCACAGGCGCTGGCACATGAGATATCCTGTGCTGCAGCTGCCTTCAAGTGCATATCCAGCGCTGCAGGTGCAATAGCTTACCTCACAGCCAGAAAACAACGTAGCGTTCCGCTCCTCTCACGCGGGATCGTTCTTCCGCAAGGACACTGATGCGAGCCCTGCGCAGCGCCATGCGCAATTGCAACTGGACTGGCAGTTGACCAGGCACAGCTGCAGGACCTCGCCTGGCTGTCGGAGACCGTCCAAGCCCGAGCGCCACGCACCTACATTAGAAAGCAAAGCCAAGTCAGTGCGTTTCTCTCGAGGTGTTTACAAGGAGAGCTCGGTGGTTTACAATGCCATGCAGGGTACACGCGTGCGTGCATCGTACGATGTCAAACACTGCTGATGGGGTGGACAAGTGGCGCCACATGCAGTTTGCAGTGTGACCTGCACAATGGGAGCCAGTCATTACCTGCATGATCGTGCAGGTCAGTCTGCTCAAGTGAACACACACCTGTCATTTGCCTGGCCAGCGTTCGGAGTGGCTGTCTGTCATGTCCGCGCATCCAATCGTGTTACACGGCAGGCCCATGGGCATTCAGAAACAAACAAATTGTGTCACAGAACATCACAGCATTGGGTTGGCAGTAGCATGCCAAATGCAGGCCCCCTTCCTTCCCCTCTACCCCCTCACCCTTGCCTTTCGCTTTTGCAGAGGGGCAGGAGGCGCAGGGTGAGGTGCTGTGGCTACCCACAGTGAGCATGGCATTGATGACTCATCAATGATGGGAACCATTCAAGATGCAAAGCCCAACCGCAATATAGACTTCAGCCACCTGCCTGATGTCAACATCACTGGCAAGATGGCTACCGTTGTGGCTGAGAAGGTGGGTGGATAGCTATTAGGTAGGTAGTGACCAGTGCGCAAATCTTATGCACTGGGGAGAAGGGAGCTCGAGGGGTTCGAGAACAGGGGAGTGGTGCGTGTGGCTCCTGCTGTTGGTGATTCCTTTCCCTGCTTCTTTGTGAAAGCGACCTGCCGTGGACTCCAACAAGTCTCACCATTCTTATAATACCTAGGTTGTAAATTCAAGGCTTGGAATGTAGATTGGTCTGCTCATGTTCCTAATTCATTTAATTACAAGGAGAGAGGCCAGTGGCAGGAATGGCACCATGCGCGGATCCCGACGGCCCACGTCACGTGGGCCATGGGCCGTGGTGTCAAATTGGAAAGGGCAAGGTGAATTCACCTGTGAATTTGCGATTCAGGTACCGTGGCTTCCCCGTTGCATGCTTGTCTACCACTCTTCAAGGCATTGATCAAGTCAAAGATGCGAAACTGTTACTTCCCGCTAGACCCGACTGCACTCAATAGCCACCTCATCAGGCTCCGCTCGTTCAGCCTGCACGCCGCCCAGCACCATGTCAACCCTGCAGCAGCACCCGCCTGTCCAGGCTTGTGATCCACGCTCCTGACGTCAAGCCACCCCTTGATGACTGCCTGGCACAGGCCGTGCCATGTGTTAATTAGCGCACCTCCACCCTGCCCTGGCATGCCCCTCTGATCAGCTGCTTACATCGAAGTGCAATCTGATCTGAGTGTCTGTGTTTAAGAAGAGCACTGTTGCCCTCAGCAACTCCCACCACCTCAGCCGCCTGACCACCCTGGCAGAAAGGTGCTGCCGGCGTTCAGAGAGCTTTCGCTCCCTTGAAACCCTTGCTGCGCCTTGGAAATCGGCGCCGAAGGACCTGAAGCAGCTCTCCCTGTGCCATCTGTGCTTCTCGCCGCGTGTACTGCAGGCAGTCTTGGCGACCCAGGTGGAGCAGCTTGACCCACAGGGTGCCAGTTCAAGGCAGTAAGCAGAAAGGCAGGCTGCTTTGGTGGCTGTGCTGCAGCGGCTCCCCCACCCACCCAGGCTCTGCCTTGGCAAGCGGCTGAGCTGCGATATGCCAGTGGCGCCAACCGCTCGAGGTGTTGGTGCTGGATGCAGCAACGACCACAGCAGCTGTGTTGTGGCAAATTCAGCCGCTTGGGACGCCCGCAGCAGGAATCGTGGCGAGACTGCTGCTTTTCTGTCGTGTTCCTGTTTTGGGGTTGAGTGTGCAAGCTGAGCTGCTACCAAACCATGTACATTGGGCAGTGGTTATGATGTTACAGAGTTTGGCTAGCCACCCCACCTGTGCAAGATGAGCATTCACAGCTCAACACAACGTGGATGTGTTTGAAAGGAGGAGTGCAGCCTGTGCGGTGCCAGTGAGGCCCACCACACCATGCAAAGCGCATACACACGAGAACCAAGTCATGATCGTAGCACACAGCATGGAAGACAAACACTGGTTTGATTGACTGGGTCAGAGGCAGAGCCCAGACTGCCTGGCCAATGCGCACAGGACTAGGTGTTGGGGCGTTTGAAAGGGAAGGCGGGTGCACACAACCAGAGGCGCCTGAACAAATCAAGGGCGGGTCGCGGCAATCCCAGGCGACGCACAACATCAGGAGTGACTAGGAGCGCCCAGCCGGCACAACTGCAGCCCAGAGAAAAGTGTCTAACACGTGATGAATCGTAGGCCTGAGTGAGTCTGCTCAACAAAAATGTACTGAACTACGGCTTGGGGTAAAGCTACCGTGCCCAGAAGCGCTACCCAGAACGAATCACGTTGCAGGCTTGCACTAGGTGCTCTGGGCCGGTGAGGGGGAGTGGAAGGAGTGGGTTCGTGAGGCAGGGCTGCTGAGAAAGGGGCAGCGACAAGGTGTTTTTTTTTTGATACATATGCAACATACGCAGGTGACAGACGACGTGGCCTGGCCAGCCAACTCTGCTCCAGGCGGGGCAGGGCCTGTCACAGGCACTTGCCACTTTTTCAATTTATGAACACCGTCCGTACAGGGCTGAATGGCTGCGGCCTTTCCCTCTAATAGCAGGCCCTCTCAGGCCCGCCTGCTGGCAGGCAGGCAGAGGCGGGGCGGCGTTAGGGCACGGGCTGAGCAACTGGGTTGGGCGGCAGCGTCGACCCGTCGTCCTGCGTGTCCAGCAGCGCGCTCAGGAACGTATCCATGGCGTCCGCCGAGTCGACCGTCGAGCGCCGCGACCGACACCGCGCGCCTGCAACCCCTCCTGCTGGCCACCAGGCCCCGGCTGGGTAGCCAGAGGAAGGCGGCACGGGCATGCCCTGGGCAGGCTGCAGGTGGGAGGGCGCTGCTGCCGCGGGGGCAGGCCAGGGTTGGCCCTGTGCAGGGCCAGCAGCAGAGTGGGCGCCAGTGGGCATCCAACGCAGCGGCTGAGACTGGTGAGGAGGCACCCAGGCCTGAGGGGGTGCGCTGCTGAGGCCGGCGTGGCTCGGGGACAGCGGGGCAGCGGGTATCAACGCAGGCCGGGACGCTGGCATCAATTTGGGCACCGGGCCCGCCTCCAACTGCCGCTGCTGCGGCTGTTGCACAGCTGCGTGGGGTGCCCACGAGGCAGGCACGCTCTGCTGCTGCGGCAGCAGCTCGCCCATGCCCACGCCCACCATGGCGCTGCCGACCACGGCAAAACGGCTTGGGGGCGCAGCGCCGGGCATGCCGGCCGCCATGCTGCTGCTGCTGGCTTTGTGAGGCCGCTGGCGCTTGATCGGCGACTCGACCACCTCCATCAGCAGCATGCTCGTGCTCTCGCGCTTGCGACCGGGCGACGCCTGCGCGAGCGCCGAGCCGGGTCCCTGGCCCGCGCCAGCTGTTGACGTGTGCACATGCAGCAGCTCGGGGCCGGGCTGGTCCACCGACATGTGGCTGCGCTCCGAGCAGGCCGGGCCGTCCACGCCGGACGGCTGGGGCCCGCATGTCCGGGTACCTTGTGAGAGCGCTAATGCCTCAGAGCCTGCCCTGGACGCCGGGCGGGGCTGACTCCGTGCCATGTTGCGGGTCATGCACCAGGCATGCAGCTGCCTCAGCTCCTCTGTGAGCTCAGCAACCATTGGCTCGGAAAGGCTCACAGCCGTGCCGTCCTTGGCAAAGCGCTTGTAGCACAGGTTGGCCGCCTAAGGGAGGTAAGGGCAGGCAGCACAGCATTCCAGGTATCATCACCGCAACCAAGGAGTGGGACTGCAGTGCCTCTGTGCTGGTGCCTCAACATGCACTGGCACTGATAAGACAGCTATATGCGCACATTGACACTGGTGTAACTGCCGGTGTTGTGCCAAGTTGTAACCCAAGTCCAAGGCCCCAACCCCTGTGCTGCCCCAAACTCACCATCCAGCCCTCGTCCGGCTTGTCAGGGTCAACCACGTACTGCCCCTGGCTCAGAGCCCCTGGGGGGGCGCTATGGCTGGCCGACAACAGCTCCCGATCCCGCTCGGCCAGGGCACGCTTGTTTGGCTGCAGGGGCTGGCGCAGAATGGCCATGTTGACAGCTGGGGGTATGAGGCCGCGAGGAGGCATGCTGTCGGGGGCAGGGGCGCGGGCGTCCGAGTCCATGGTAGCCCCAGAGGCTGGGTGGCGTGGGGGCATGCCACCATCCAGCTCGGGCATACTTGAGTTGGTCCTGCGCACAGGCAGTGGAGGAGACATGCACGAGATCAGGGCACAGGTGAGGCAATGGGCTGCCCGCAAGCAACAAAACGCAAGGTAGCGACAGCGCGACCGGGCGCCGCGGCTGCCAGCTGGCGCCCAGCGTTGTTTGATGCTGCCCGCAAGCAACAAAACGCAAGGTAGCGACACCGCGACCGGGCGCCGCGGCTGCAAGCTGGCGCCCAGCGTTGTTTGATGTTTGATGCCAGCAGTGCTGCACACTTGCCCCTACCATCCAGCCCTGCCCCAGGCGCATAATGTTACCTGGAGGAGCCTGATCGTTGGTGACGCATGTGGGGTGCGTGCAGGTGGCCGTAGGGGTAGGGGTATGGGTAGGGAGCTCCCCCTGGGTACTTCTGCATGCCCAGCGACGGCTGAGGGTGCAGGTGGCCAGGTTTCGGCTGCTGGGACGACTGCACGTCTGCCTCGCTGTGTGGGTGGGGCACGCCGGCGCAGGTCTGGCCGGAGGAGGTGGCCCGCAGGCTCATGCCACTGGCTGACGACGATAGCCCAGCCCCTGTAGCAGAGGGGCCAGGGGCTCCAACTGCAGTGTGGCGGGGGCCGCTTGAAGCAGGTCCGGGCAGCCCCTCAGCAGTGCTAGCGGACGAGCGGCGGGAGCCGTCGCGCCGATCGTCAGAGGCGGATGGCTCGGGGCCGGGGTGTGGCCGGGCAAAACGGGATGGCATGCGGTGAGGCATGGGGTACATGCCGGGGGGCGGTACCATGTGTGGGGCATGTGAAGTAGGCAGCGCGCCGTACTGCATGTGCACCATGTGCGGGTGGTGCAGGGGGTGCGGCTGGGACATGGTGAGGGGGTGGCGTTGCGGGGGCATGAAGCCCATCGGCACCATGGGTGGCCCGGCTTCAGGTGGCATGGGGCCGTAGGCAAATGGACTCATTGGCCCAAAGGGGCGCGGCATGCGGTGTCCCTGGTGGGCGAGCTGGTGTGCATGGGCGGGGCTGTGGCAACGTGTGGGCGACATTGGCTCACAGCGTGCATCGGGCTTCTTAGAGGAGGACTGCATGGCTGGGGGGCTGGTGAAGAAGCCGGCGCCAGCGCCAGCACCGCCGCGCTGCGCACTGCCGTGACGCGAAGCGCCGCGGCTGGCGGTTGGGGTGCGCGTCGAGGCGCTGGGCGACATGCAGGCCCCGCTGCAGGTGCTGCTTCGTCGCCTGGGCGACGGAGTCGTCTCACCTCGCTCCGCTGTGGGCATGGTGCCCCTGCTGCTGCCGCTGTCCTTCCTCGCCTTGCTTGGCTTCTGAGCCTTGCCTGCCCTGGCTCCTGATGCACCCGCCGCCATGGCCTGGGCTGCTGCTGCAGCAGCTGCAGCTGCCACTGCTGCTGCAATGACGTGGGGGTCATGGCTGTCCAGCGTGACGTTTGCGTCGGGGCTGGAGATGAAGGGCAGCTCCCGGCAGTAGGCAAACGGCGTGTCCAGCTCCATGGCTGACTGCCCCAGGGCACATGCCGCGCCTTGATGCTGCCAAGGGTGCTCCCTTGCCGGTTCTTGGCTGCATCTGTCCGTCGTGGGGGCGACCCCAGCCCTTGCTGCAGCTGCTTCAGGCAAAGCTGCCGCCTTGGTGATGTCCATGAGCAGCAGGTCCATGAGCCGCAGCTGTTCTGGCGCCTCTGCATGCGCCGCTGCTGTTGCTGGGGCTGCTGTAGCATCAGTCACCTGTTGCTGCTGCAGCTGAGGCTCAGCAGGAGCAACACCCTGTGCTGGCTGCAGACATGTGGATTCTGACACTGCAACCGCGTCTGCTGTTGCCGGTGCCTTGACCAGGTCGCCTTCCAACAGAATTTCTGCAGTCACGCTCGCTGCCTGCACCGCCGAGTCCCATGCGTGCACGTCCACAGCACCTGCATGACAGCATACAGCAGGGCCGACGTGCACACTTCATGACGGCCTTGCATATCGGCAACGTGTTGCATGTCTTGGTGCAGGTGCACAGGTGCATGCGTGGAGCGGTTTCGTGCGCCAGCCAGGGCAAGGATGCATGCATGTCTTGTTCAGCGAGAAGAGGCAAGCAGAGATGCTTAAACACAGTGCATTGCCACGAGCAGCGCTTGCTGACTGCGCGCTGCGACGAGGGCACACCAATCGGCGGCCCAGGGCCATGCACTCAGCATGCTGCGCTGGGCACACGCACTGGCGCGACGCTATGTGGCCCTAGCGCATGTGTTGTACGTTCCTGCGCACCTTTTGTGCCTCCCTTTGCGCTGTCGAAGCCGGTGTTGCTGCTTGTGATGACGGCCTGCACAACCGCGTCTCCACCGCAGCCATCCTGCAGGTCCTCCATCATCTGTGACATCGATAGCGTCGTCGTCATGACTGCGACGAGCGCTGCAGGCGAGATGCGGGCCTACTAACCGCACGGCCCGCTGCTGGTGTGCTGTTCTGATGGCTGTGTGGCGCACGCAAAGAAGGCGCGGCGATGCCGAAGGCCGCGCTAGGCAAGAGCCATGGCCAAACTTCGGCGTGGTGTGTGCTGAGCCCTCCAGGGCCTAGGGCGGTTTTGGCCGAGTGCGGTTGCCAGGCCCTGAACCCTCGTCATGTGCCAGACCAGCCCTTCCGCAGGCTTGCTGTGCGTGCGCTGACGCCATCGCAAGACAAGGTGCGCTTGCGCTGCAGCTGCATTTCGTCCCGCTGTTGCACAATCGCAAGACAGAAGAGCATGAACAGCTTAAGAGCAGCCAAAACACACACGCAGTGCCTGTCAGCGCAAGCCATGCATGACATGTCTAACATGGCTCCAGGCATAGCCGGAAAGCAGCAAGCTGTCTGTGTGACATGGGCACTTCCAATGGCACATTTAACTGCCTGCGCGGCGGCGCCTACTGTTCGCCCCATGGCTTGCTTGCACGAGCAGTCAACAGTGACAGGCGCAGACCCACAACAGAGGCCTGCAGCCTTGTGTGTCGTTGCAGCAGTGCGGCTAGTGCCACAGCAGTGCTTGCTGACTGCTTGCAATGCCCGTTGCCCATCGCATGTCCCAGCCTGTGTAAAGGCCTGTCAGTAGGGACTGCATCTGTCTAGCTACGAACACTGACTCTCAACTGTCAAGTGGGCCTTGACCTGAAGTGGCTAGAAACCATGCCCCACAGTGGCAATGTCTCTCGTCACCACCAGTGACTTGCTTAGGTCACAGCGACAATGTAACCTGACCAGTACATGGGCATGGGCACTCAAGATCTATCTCAACGGAGTCCTGTCACATCGCCCGATGTGTACACCAGACGCAACTGCAAGTCCGGTGACAGACGCACATATTATGTATGATGCGCCCACCAACCACCTAGAAGACGGACCTCGTTGTCTAAACGAGTTGTGAAGTTGTGCAAACCTTGCATGCTGTGGGCAAAACACCAGGGTTAACCATTTGCTGCACTGTCTCTCCATGATGCTCTAGGGCCGTGTCAAACCTGTTGCCAGCAACGTGGCGAGCAGCCTGCTTGTAGGGGCTCCATGGAGGCCACACACTGCAGCCTGTTGTTGCTGCTGCTCCCATTAAAGTGAGGCCACCTTTCATGCAATCAGTACCATGCATGGTACATGGTACAGGTATGTTCACCTGCGATGTGTCACTTGTGACTTGCGTGGATCAGCACACAGCTGAGGCGTTCACGCTACTGTGAAGGTACCTACACCCTACCCTACCCAGCATCGGTGACCATTTCTAAGCCGCACTGCCTTCTTCACAAGCATCCTTTACAGCATGCACATCACAACACAGTGCTGAACACCATTCACAGTGATTCACTGTCTGCAAGCTGCTCAGACAAACAGCCTTTGTCCAAAAGCCGCTCAAACAAACAGCCTCTGCCCGAAGCTGACCACCTCGCCCTTGCCGGCCAGGTAACCCGAGGCGTAGGCGGCGTTCTTGAGCGCGGTGAGCTGCATCTCGACGTCAGCACGAAGTCGCGCCAGAGCAGCGGGGTCGGAGGTCTTGGCCTCCTCCAGCTTGCAGCCTAGCAGCGTTTGTGCCACCTGTGATGGGCAGGCAGCGGCAAGACGTTAGAAGTGACAGGGGTTGACACCAATTCCAGTTGGGGTGGTGGTGGGGAGTTCTTGGCCTCCTCCAGCTTGCAGCCCAGCAGCGTTTGTGCCACCTGTGACGGGCAGGGAGTGGTGAGACGTGAAGAGAATGAGCGTTCCACACCATTCGCACTTGATTGGAGGGAGGGAGGAAGGAAGACCACTGACCACTGGCCACTGCAGCCCAGCAGCGTTTGTGCCACCTGCAGCGAGAAGCGAGCATTTCTGGTGCTCCATATGTGAGCGTCCTCACCCACCCAGCTGCTGCCTCCCTTTTCTTGCTTATCTACAAACAAAGCTATATACCTACTGCTGCCACTGTCGTACCTGTTGGAGCACGGCGTCGGTCCTGCTAGAAACATCCGTCAGCGCTTTATGCTGCGCCGCCGTCGACGCCGCCGCCGCCGCCGCGCCGTCCTTGCCCTGCTTGCCCGCCGCCGCCGCCCCGTTCTTCGCCGCAGCAGCTGCAG
>JAWZTI010001682.1:1580-11903 GCA_039880955.1 Chlamydomonas urium | reverse complement strand
CTCAACCCCCTTACCAGACCCTAAACCCACGACCCCACCCCTACCCCCAAGCGGCTCCTCACCTCCTTGAGCAGCTCCTCCAGCAGTGTTGCATCGTTGAGCATGATAGCGCTCCTGATGATGCGGTACAGGTGGGCAAGGCTGGCGGCGTCCTCCAGGTCCTCGCATTGCTGTGTGGACAAGTGTGGGACCAGGGGCAGGGGTTGTTTACACGCTGCGTGTAGGCCGCGGTTACAGAGGCCAAAGCAACACATGAGTTTGGTTTTGATAGTGGGGAGCTGTGTGAACGGGTAGAGTGAACATCAATAACTTTTGGCAGATGCGGATGCAGAGATAAGGGAAACAATAAATAGACACTGATGCTGACATTGCTGTCGGCGAAAAGGCCTGTGAAGGCACATGCGCTGAGAAAGGCAGGCAGGAGCGATTGCCATATGCTCGCCTTCGGGGTAAGCGTTTCGACAAGGTGGGCCACAATGCACGCAATGGGGGCATTGGTGCTGCTGTCTGGCTGCGCCCGCTACCGGGTTGGGCTGCCACACAGCTGCACCTCTGGATAGCATACCCCCCGTGGCCCACCTTGAAGATGTCAATCAGACCAGGGATGTAGCCCTGCTTGAGCAGCGCAGCGGCCAGCTTGTCACGCTGGAAAGGCGACGTCGAGCAGATGATCTGTGCGAGAGGGTGCGGGGAGCAGACAAGGCAGTCAAGAGGGCCGCCAGCCGGCCAGCCTACACCCTGGACCCTTGTCGCCCTAGGCTCCCCCCTTTTGCAGCCTGCACATCTTGGCAATCTCCTCCAGGCTGTCAATCTTAGGAGCAGGCACTTCCACGCACACTCCTCCAGCTCAACAGACACAGTGCAACCGTCAGCCCCCACACCTTGGCGATCTCCTCCAGGTTGGCAATCTCGGCCGCAGGCAGCTCCACGCCCCCTGCATCCGCGCCCTCAAACTGGGCGCCTGCGCCTGACTGTGCCTCAAAGCGCCCACTGGCACCCTCTGCCGCGTGGTACTCGCGTTGCACCTGCTTGATCTGCTGCCTGCGCGGCGGCCAGGCAGTGACGACACACACCACAGCAGTAAGGGCACCTCATAGCTAAACAGCTGCCTACTTGAAACTCAGCCCGCCAACCACTGCTTGCGTGCCTGCAGCCTCTGCTGCTCCTGGCTCTGTACCCTGAGACTGTCGGCTGCCAGACCCTGAACTCCACAGAACAGCCCCTAGCGCCACTCCTGTGCCCTAAGCCCGTCAGCTGCCAGGCCCTACATTTCCCCCTCACCAGATGTGGTCACATCCCGACTGCTCCTGGAAGCTAATGGCGATGTCGGTGCTGATGTCTGGGTCATGCCAGTTGATGATGGTGGCCTCTGCACAGCGCAACAGGAAAACAGGGTCAGATGTCAATTGGTCATCATCAGTGCGAAGGGGGCTGCGCTTTACAGTCAGGACCTCTGCACAGTGCAAGAGCGAGAGGTGACATGCGCCTTGGGGCCAGCATTGTGCGGGGGTCTGGGTCATTGCATTGATGCCGCTGGCATCTGCCCATGGTAGATGCTACATGCTGAGGACCAGGACGGTTGCGCTGCACGTACCACCATGGCAGGGTACCCTCTGCTTCTGCACACTCACACCGGGCTGGTCAAAAGCAAAACCCTAAATTACTTCCCGTGTCCCCAAGGTGTCGGGGTCAATGCTCACCGCCTGTCCTGTGATAGATGTCCTCCTTGCTTATGCGGTGCACCAGCAGCGTGTTGCCGTCATTGTCTTCCGAGATGACCACGAGTCCATGCGCATCCGCCTTCTGCACTCCACAGGCAGCAGCACAAGGGTGCGGCACAAAGCTGAGTATGGCATGCGTGGAGGAAGGCACAGCTGACTGGGATGGGCATGGCCTGCTGCTGCTGTGGTGAAACGCTGCTGCTGATGTTTCCACAGCAGCTGCCGCTGCTGCTGCTGCTCCTGCGGCTTCTGCTTCTGCTTCTGCTTCTGCTTCTGTGCTGGCTGCGGTTGTTCTCCTGCGGCGCCTGCTGCTGCTGTTGCTCTTGCAAGGATCTGTGCCAACGGGCCGATCAGCCCAGTGTACAGCTGCAAGCACGCACTGCACGAAATCTCCCCTGCCTGCCGTCCTCGTCCACCTCTCACTGCGCATGCTGCATGATGACTGGTGCTGCATGCTGACGCTGCGCATGGCGTGATCTCGCCCCATGCATGCCAACTGACCTCTAGGTACTCCACGCAGATGTGGCCTGTGCCCTTGTCTGCCCATGAGCCCTCTGGGGTTAACCGGTACACCTGTGCAAGCATGCATCGTTGACGTTGACGCATGAGGCCATGCCGGAGGTGAGTGACACGCGCCAGACCATGGTCAACGATGCTAATGGGTCATGAGCCCACAAGAGCGTGGGTCACGGTGCTGCGGTGCCACGCATGGATGTGCTGCGCGGCAGACCTTGGCGCGATAGTAGGTGGGCGACAGTGATGTGCCCCGCTCCTCCATTGTGGACTTCCGGCGTGTCTCAGGCACTATGCCGGACACCCACGACTGTTCGTTGCAAAAGGCGCCAAGTAGTGCTTGCACACATGGGTGTTGAGCCCCCACACCTGCAGCCCACACTTGACCCTTCAAACCAATTGCACAGCTCCCTGCACTAACAGCGCGCTTGCCTTCAGCCATGTCCGCAGCTGAGCCGGAACTGCATCAGCTTCCCTGCCTGGAGGGCCAGAAGCTGGTGGTGCAGTGCAGGGCTTCACAGGCGTGGGCAACGCAGCCATGCGTGATTGGCATCGGTGAGCAAGCATCCCACACAGCAGCCTGCACTGCATGCACGGGTCTACGAAGATTGGCTGTAACTTGAAAGCGTAGCAACAAACAACCCTGGCAGCTTGGTTGCAAGGGACACATGCATTGAGGCTTTGCTCTGGGGGTAACACACATACCCATGATGCGCAGATGAGGCAGGGCGCGGGCCGGTGCTCGGGCCCATGGTGTACGCAGCAGCCTACGCCCCAATCTCGTCCGACCTCAAGTCCAAGTGAGTGGGCACTGCGGCAAGCATGTGAGGAAATCACTGCACTGCGCGTAGCATTGTAAGGGGCACTGACACTTTTGAGGTGCTTTCAACAATGCTTGCTACCTAGGAAGCTCAGTACTACATCTCTGCACAGCCTCCTGCCCTGACAAGCCTTGGTCTGCCTGCTCCCAATCAAAAGACAGGCAGTTCAATGACTTCAAGCAGCTGGACAAGGCCAAGCTTCAGCCCCTTTTTACCACAGCTCCCACACTTCTAGCTTGACGCTCCCTGCCTACAGGCAGTTCAGCGATTCAAAGCAGCTGAGCGAGGCCAAGCGCGACACGCTGTTTGCCTCCATCTGCTCAGACCAAGACATTGGGTTCGTGGCGGACATCCTGTCGGCTCAGCTCATCTCCAGCAGCATGCTGTCAAGGTAGGTGTGAGTCAGCCATGCTCATGTTGAGCAGAGCGTGCCACATAATACAGTAGCAGCTGGTATGGGTATGGGTAGGCTTGGCTTAATGTTGTTGACCTGATTATGGGAGGCTGGCGTTGAAGGATGCGCTGCCGCACCTCACACATAGCTGTATAGCTGAATGTAGTACAACCTCTGTTGGCGCAAGGCTAGGTCAACCCAGACGGTGTCACGCTGCTCCTTCTGGTCCTTCCCCTGGCACTACCGCTGCCGCCCCATCACAGGCGGAAGACGAGTCTCAACAGGACCGCGGAGGAGTCGACCTTCCGCATCATCCAGACCGTGCTGGATGCAGGGGTGAACGTGAAGGAGGTGTATGTTGACACGGTCGGGGACGCCGACAGGTACGAACGCACGCTGGCCAACCGCTTTCCTGCGCTCAAGTTCACGGGTGAGTGCATGTAGGGCGGGCGCGGAAACCACTGCCTGACTTAAGCCGTATTTGAAGGAGGTGGTCCAAGCGATGCCGGTGTGGTGCACACAACAAAGCATGCTGGCTGAGCACCTATGACCTCCGCTGAAGTTGATGGGTAACTGGCGGGTAGACACCACTGAGATAGCTCATACAGCTTTCATGTGCAGCCTCAAGTGCCCTGCCCTTGCCCCCATCTGCCCCCCCCCCTTCTGCACAGTGTGCCCCAAGGCCGACGCACTGTTCCCGATTGTCAGCGCGGCCAGCATCGTGGCCAAGGTGATCCGAGACCGGTCGCTCACCGTCTGCCAAAAGGTGTGCTGCGGCAGCCGGGGGCCGCAGCTGAAGGACTCGTCTGAGGGTGTGCTATACATCGCCAACCAAGCCGTGGCTGCGCTGCTACCCTCAGCCGCCCTTGTCAGGGCTTATGAACCTGTGCCTCCCCCCCGCCGCCTTCCCTATCCCGTCAACCTACTGGCAGCTACGCCTGACAGACTGCATGGGCTGTACCTCCCTGTAGTGTCATTCCTAGGTAACAACACCCCGTCCACCATCTCACCCCCCCCCCTTGCCTGCCGCACAATCCCCTTGCAATCAGGAGCTGGGCCTTGCAGGGGAGATGGGCAGCGGGTACCCGGGTGATGCGACCACCGTGGCGTGGCTCAAGGCCAACCTGCACCCAGTGATGGGCCTCCCTCGCATCGCACGCTTCAGCTGGGAGACATGCGCAAGGTACGGCTGGAGCAGCAGCGCTTGAGTGGGGATTGTGGTGGCAGGTGGGGTTGCGAAGGGTAGGCTTAACGCGCTGTCCAGAGTAGCCCTGAGGCAATAGTCACGCTTACTGATGCTGCTTCAATACAGTCTTTTCACTGTAGCTGCCTGCCGAACCCATACCCAGCCGCATCAGGCAGCCCTTGACCTGTTCAGAGTGCACAGCAGGGGGTGCTGAATGCCCACGACCCACGAATCTCCCTACGCTTCCAACCTCCATCACAGGCTGCTGGCCGACCCCAGCTCCAACTGCATTGCCCTGTCTTTTGAGGCTGACGAGGAGGGCGAGCCTGACCCTCAGCAACAGAAGCTGTCCTTCGGCCCCGCGGCAGGGGCCAAGGATGCACGTACAAATACGGCCAACACGGCTCAGGGGGCAGGCGGGAGCGGTTGTAGTAACCGTGTACTGCCGGACAGCAGCGGCATGGGGAGGCATGTGTACTTCAAGGCTCGGCGCATGCAGGCCGTGACCGAGGCATTCTGATGCTCGCATTGAGGTTTCAGCAGGATTTGACGGCAGAGAAACAGGTGCATTAGCTGTGGCCTTCAGAGAGTGACAACTGATTCCGCTAGCCAGTGCTTGCGGTTCAATCATGTAGCGATTTCACGGTTTCACAGGCAGGAGTGACAACTGATTCCGCTAGCCAGTGCTTGCGGTTCAATCATGTAGCAATTTCACGGTTTCACAGGCAGGCAGCACAGTGCCCCAGCGCTAGCATTTGCATGGCCACACAGCCAAAGCAGCCAAGTGGTTTTCTGCTGGAACTTGAGCCCACACCCTAAAACCTCGCATCGGCTGGGCGCAGCTTCTCCCACAGTGCGCGCACATGCTGCGGCAGCATCATCACCGCACGTCTGCACGCACCTATCGCCCGGCAGCACATCGATCCGCACAGCTGGCTCGTGCAATGGCGTCTGATGTGAGCCCAGCAGCTGTGCACATGCTGGTGGTGGCAGCGCCCTCTTGCCCGGAGCTGTCTGTGCTGTCCAAGCTGCCACCCAGCGTCAAGGTGAGTGCGAATCAGGAGCCAGAGCGCTTGGTGCTTGGTGCCGGGGAGGAATGGCCTGGGAACCCTCAACAGCACTCGCATCGCAGGTGGCCAGCCCGCCAGTTGCATGGACAATCAGGCAGGGCTGTGTGCTGAGGGAAAGGCTTTGTTTGTGTTGCAAGGAAATTGTTGGATCAGGGGCATCCTTGCAGAGCATGACGGGCGACGCTCAAGCCACCAGGCTGTACCCTCATCATGTCCCGCACATCCTCTTTCCCAGCCGTTGAAACGAGAGGTTTGGTCAGCGGAGGGCTGCTGCGGATTTTGACCTGATCGTTCAGCTGTGCACGTTGCTGCTGTGGTGTGCTTATGTGTGTGAACAGGGACAAGGCCGTTTTCATAACCCATCATGCTTCCTCCCCACCCACCCACCCACCCTCCGTTTTCCAAGGTGTTGCGGGCCTGACAGGCTGCAGGGGACTGACCTGGTTTGTTATTAGCGTGCATCATGACTGCAGCACTGCTTACCAGCATCACTAAGAAGATACGCAACACGACCCTTCTCAATCACAACCACCTTCGTTAACCCTCTCGCCTGTCATCAGGTGCTGAAGATCGGTCAGACTGCAGCTGACTTTGCTGAGCTGAGCGACGACGAGTGCGCGTCAGTGTCGGTACTTCTCAACTGTGGGGTGGGGGTGAACGCTGGCAAGGCCAAGGACATCCAGGTGCGCTGCTGGCCGTTGGGAGGGGATGAATAAATGTGTGGGTGTCAGGGGCAACTGATGGAGTGTTGAGGCGAACGCTTGCAAAACAGGCGATGCTCAGGTGCGCTGGAAGGTTTACAGCAGGAGAAGCTTGCGTGTGAGGGGCGGGATGTGTTGAGGAGGCATGTGCTTGCTAAGGGCTTTCTGAGAGAATCTGCAAGCGCCTTGGGTACTTGAGCAAGGGGTTGATATGGTGGCTGGTCATCAACAAAGGTCGGTGCTCAGTCTCGCAAAGTTTGCAGTGCTGTGGGCAGCCCCCCCTGGGCACCCTGTTCTCACCTTGCATGACTCTTACACCTCTCTGACAAGATCTACGGGCACCGTGTGCATGCTTCCCATGATGTGAACTGATGCTCACGCCTCTCTTGCCCCTCCTTCTTGACACGCAGGCTCTGTGGCCGCGCCTGCCCAACCTCAAGTGGATGCATTCTGCCAGCGCTGGTCTAGAGCACCTGCTGTTCCCTGAGCTGGTGCAGGGGCCTGTCACCCTCACCAATGCAAAGGTGAGCAGGCCTTCGTGTAGGAAGAGAGGTATGACAAGTGGGAGGGAGGGCATGGGGCCTGGAGCACCTGTTCTCTCCCAAGTTGGTGCAGGGTCTTTTCTTTTATACAGTGCACAGGTGAAACATGCGAAGCGGCAAGGTGTGTGAGCTGAACACATGGCAGAGGGGAGAGGGAAAGGCCATGGGAAGTAAATAGGCTGAATGCATGGCTTGCTAGAAACTGCTGTTGTAGCGTTGATGTGATTTCTTCATGCTTCAATCAATTTGTTCTCCCTCCTGTTTCAAACCCTGTAGGGCGTCTACAGTAACAGCCTTGCGGAGTTTGCTCTGATGGGCTGCAAGTGGTTCGCCATGGACATGCCCCGAATGATGCGTGCCAAGAGGGAGCGGCGCTGGGACCCCTTTGAGGTGTGGAGGGAGGTCTCATGCTGGTGCATGGACTTGATGGTTGTCGGGTTGAGCAGGTGCTGCGCATGTGCCACATGGCGCATGCACGAAAGAGGCAGCCTTGTGCCATGCGTGCTGGGGAACCTCGCCCTGTGGGAGATGAGTTGCCATATTATCTGTCACATTGGTTCCCTGTGCTGGCATGTTGCTGCGATGTTGGTCACGTCTGCTCGTACCATGCATGCACAGGTTGAGGAGCTGCGAGGGAGGACCATGGGCATTGTCGGGTAAGACAAAGCGGGAGCAGTACGTGGAAATATTCCTTTTATGTAGGGTGGGAAGCAGGAGGCAGCATGGGGACTGAAGGACATTGATCTGGATAATCAACCTGAAAACGTTTTGGTCTGCGGAGGCAGGAAGCACACAAGGCAAGTGGCTGGATGTGATCTGCAGATGCACCTGTCTGGCTGCCCACTGCCACATGTCATAGCAGAGCGGCACATTCTCATCTAGCACGTTTTATGTCCGACGTGAGGATGACGGGCAACGGCTGGGCATATCTTGTTCCGAAATGTGATCAACATCAATGACACAGGCATTTCTTGTATGCCCATGCGGCGCATAGGTTCGGCGACATTGGCTCCGCCTGTGCCCGTCTGGCCAAGGCGTTCCAGATGCGAGTAGTTGGACTACGCCGCAACACCACCATCATGGACCAGGAGGCCCCCCTCGTGGTGAGAGCTCCTGTCAGTCGCAGCTGTTGCGCGTGTCTGTGCACGATGTGGACAAGCCAGTCCGTTTGATGTTTGCAGCCCCACCCATCATGATGCATCAGCGGACGTCAAGTATGCCTGAAGCTTACAACCCCTGTGCTGCTCCACTGCTATGCATAGGAGAAGCTGTACGCTCCTTCTCAGATTGTGGAGATGGTGTCAGGTGTAGACTATGTTGTGGTTTCCACCCCCTACACACCCGCCACGCACCACCTCGTGTCGGCTGAGGCAATCCAGGCCATGCAGCCCCATGCTGTGCTGGTCAACGTGGGCAGGGGCAAGTGCGTGGATGAGGATGCGCTGATCAAAGGTGAGCGTTATGCATGAGCAGTGCTGGTTTGGAGGGGATTGGAGGTATGGAGAGCACCATGCATGTGGTTTTGGTCACCAGGCCATTGCTTGTTGTGCCAATATGTGTATGGCTGTATGCAAATATTGGTGCATGGCTTGGGTTTGGATGCTCATCCTGATGCGCCACTGCTTTCAGCATGGGTGAGGGCACGGGCCGAGGGCCAGTTCTGATCGGTTGGGAGCGGCACAGGACAAAGGGAAGCTTCACACAGTTTTTTGAAAGTCAACCAAGTAGATAACTCCTGCACACACTGACACTGCTGGTCCCCCGCTACCTCGTCAAACTGCCTGTCGTGCGCAGCACTGAGCGACGGTAGAATCAGGGGCGCGGCACTGGACGTATTTGACACTGAGCCTCTGCCAGCCGACAGTCCCCTGTGGGGTATGGACAACGTGCTCATGTCTCCGCATTGCGCTGACAAGACAAAGGAGTTTCAGTTTGAATCAATCGATTTCTTTGTAGCAAATGTCACCAAGTACCTGGCCAACGAGCAGTTGCAAAATATCTGCGACAAGAGCGCAGGTTACTGATGTAACCAATGTCTAAAAGCAGCGCGTGGGCTCGAAAAATCGGCGGTCAAGAGCAGGATCGTTGTGACGCCCTTCCCCTCCGCCCTCCTCCCCCCTGCCTTGCCTGTTTTGAGGCCGGTCTAGGTAGTAGGTAGGCCATGTTACAGTCCGCAGGGCGCCGCAAGGGCACAAAGGGCTCCATTTTCGCTGTTGTTCCTTCTTTCCCGCCTATTTTTCAGAGGTTTCCCCTTGCCTGTGCCGGCTGCCTTGCTCTTGTAACAAAGGTTCCCCGGTGAAAAAACAAAAGAGCGACAACACACAGGATACCAGCCAAGGGTGGCCATTTACAATGTAAATGGGTCCAGGCTGTAAAATAAGCTTACTTGAATTTACACAGTATGCGTCAAACACGCTCATTTACCGTCCTTATTTGACACTTGGAGCCAGTCCACACGAATACTTGGGACCGTGAAGAAAGAAAGAAAGAAAGAACTACGCCCTTGGGCGTGAGTTAAGGAAGGGAATGGTCCGCAGGCAAGCCTGCCCCCACACCCTACCGCCGGCGGGACTGTGAAGTATGAACATCGTCAGGCACCTGGCGCGATGTACGCGCGCTTATTTGAAGCTTGCGTCGTGCTGCCCTGGCGCTGTCTGTCGCTGTTGTGCTTGCGCGCCGCCAGATACCGCGGTTCAAATGGATAACGTCCTCTACATAAGGGCCCTCCAGGGCCGCCTGTTCCTCCATTCCCCTTCCTTGTTCCTCTGTGGGCGAGTCTACGATGGCTACCCCTGCCACCGGCGCCTGTGCAGAGACCTCAAGGCTGCAGCTGACCTGGCAGTCGAGGATGAGGAGCTGGCTGCTGAGCTGGACATGGTTGTGGATTCCCTGCTGGATCGCTTCGAGTACGGCCGCAGCGACATGATGATCCTGTCAGCCCTGTTGCATCCCAAGTACAGGTGTGTGTGGGGGGGTTGCTGCTCCAAAGTGCAACATCAGATTGTGAGAGGCAACAACTTGCAACATTGTATGCCCTATCAGCATTGCATGCACCCTCAGAAGCCATTCTAGGCTGGCATTTCTAACATCCATTCCGCCTTGTTGCTCACCTATGCTTAGGCACATGGATAAGGACATGCATCCCCAGGGGAGGTTATGGGACCCTAGGGGACTCTGGGGGATGTCCCATCCCTAAGGGACGTCCCCCAGAGTGCCCGTGTGCGTGTCGAGGCTCTTATCTCTCTGCTATTTTTTTTGTTGAATTGGTTACACAGTGGAGCTCAGATCCAACTGAAATCAACTCCACAGCCGTGCGGCACGTGGTGAAACGTTGAAAGGTGGGAAAGAGTAGCACTGGGGACAGATTGACTAGAA
>JAWZTI010001681.1:0-11905 GCA_039880955.1 Chlamydomonas urium | reverse complement strand
ATCGCCTGCCCCCCTGCAGTACATCTATGCTGCCCTTACTCCGCCTCAAAATTCCCTCCCAAGGCGTCGAGCACTCACGAAAGTACCACTGCATGATGGCATCGCTGACTATGTACAACTGCAGCTGCATCAAAGTGCAACCGGTCCATGCCATTGCCAGGGCAGTGAGCACCATGTGGGTACGCGCCCAGACCTGCCCGCATCGTGGGAAGAAGCAGTCACAGATGTAAGGCAAGTTGTGACTCACTAACTGTAAATCACTCACAACTTGTGAGTGATTTTTAGTGGATGACGGTTGCTGCACAAAGAATCAGGCCAATGAGACAGCTTATGCTGCTGCTGGTTTTGCCGTCTGTTTCGTTCACAGCACGATGACTTGCCTGGGTTTTGAATTCGCAGCAGTTGACGCTGTAGGGTGGGGCGCAGCGGGGGACAGGGACGCGAGGGGGGTAGGGGGAAAGGTGGCAGGGTCAGAGGCAACCTCAGGCACGTCAGCGTTGGTGGCACAGGCAACAGCTGGCGCAGGCAACAAGCAAAGCTCCAGGCAACAAGCATTCAACCTAGTGCAAAACACAGAAACCAAGTCTAAACTCACAACTCGCCAAGCGCATCGTAGCATGCGCCGACGTCGCCGTCGTGCGTCACCGCCGAGACGCGGTCGGGGTTCTGGATGATGCTGCCGCTGAAGAAGCCGCAGATGAAGCCGACCAGCAGCCACGCGAGGATTGCCAGTCCAACCAGCAGGATCAGCAGCAGCCACCACACCACGGCGGAGCACTGCTGCAGACCCTTGCCTGCACGGTCAGCAGAGCCAGCCAGGTATCTCAGTACCAAGCTGCACGTTCAGCTGCAACCGTGAAACCAGGCTGCACGAGACCCGTGACCATGCCAAGGAATCAACTGCAGCTGAGGTTTCTGGGTTGAACAGCCTTCCCTTGGGGTCAACGTTAAGCACAAACTTGGAGCCATGAAGGCTGCAGCACAAAACCTTGGTGCCCAAAAGCTTGGAGCACAACAGGTTAAGTTGCTGCATTGGAACACCTGACTGATCGGCCTGTCAGCTCCTGAAAGCTTGTGTCAACCTTCAGGGGCAGCAGCCTGTTGCCTGACTCACTTGTGACAGCCAGCAGCTCGCCGCACAGGATGAGGTCTCGCCTCCAGAACCACGTGCAGGCGCCCACGAACAGCGACAGCAGCAGCACGACCAGGCCTGCAATCCAGTTCATGCCTGCGAGGCCGCACAGGCGGGCATTGGAGCAGGTGCGTATTGAGGGTGTGCAGGCTGTTGATGTTGCGGCTGATGCAGCCATGCACACAGCCAAGCCGGTGCAAATGGGCTGGAAACACACTCCTACCTACATCATGAGTGCTTCTCCGCAAGTGCCATGCCCACACGCCTAGGAATATACGGTATATTATATCTCACACGCCCAAGTAACAATCTACGCA
Source organism: Chlamydomonas urium (assembly GCA_039880955.1). Taxonomy (NCBI): domain Eukaryota; kingdom Viridiplantae; phylum Chlorophyta; class Chlorophyceae; order Chlamydomonadales; family Chlamydomonadaceae; genus Chlamydomonas; species Chlamydomonas urium. Next base: position 10,456 of record JAWZTI010001681.1, on the reverse strand, counting down.
CCCAGAGCCAAGATGCCGATGCCTGCGAGGACGCCAAGGACCACGACTGTGATCGTGGAGATGGCAACCATGAGGCCAGGGCGGCGGCGCAGGAAGTGCAGGAAGGCAGCTGCGGCACAGATGCCCACAGCCTGTATTCAGCGTGAATGTGTGGGGCAGAGGGGGTGTGGGAGTGGAGGCATTGAGATTGTGGAGAGCCAGTTTTTCGTGTGTCCCCAGCACCAGCAACATGCGACGGCACGCGTGGGTGGGATTGGGACAGGGAATGTGTGATGGACAGCGATTACACGGTCGTTTGGTCAAGATGACTTCTGGACAATTGTGTAGAAGAGGCGCCATCAGAGGTCGAAGACAGCATTTGCTGTTGAAGGGCATCGCATCACCTAGCATACTGGCAATCAGCACCCTGCAACCAGAAGTCGAGTTTTCACCCAACCATCTCACAGTATTCAGTCTGATGGCATACACGATGATGCTGGCTGGCCAAGAAACGTCAGCGTTAGGTGTCACACTCTCAATCATGTCAGGTACTAGTGCTGTGTAGTGCTGAGAGGGCTGGGCGACGCTCACCAGGGAGACGGGCGCCCATGTCATCACGGACACGGCCAGAAGGATGCCGGGGGTCTTGACAGCGCGTTCGGTGGGATGCGCCGACTGCGAGTAGTTGGCAAAGTCGCAGGAGGTGCTGTGGGGCAGGGGGGCACGGGAGGAAAGCAGTGATTCTGTTACTGTAGTTTTGGTTTGTGGAAGGTCTGCAGGACCCTATGCTGCCGCCGGTGCCATTGATCACAAGCTGCGGTGGGGCCAACGAGCACATGAAGGAGGACGGCAACGGTTGATGCAGTTGTGCGCGCAGATGCACACCAGTTTGTGTCCCCCCTTTGGAGCTGGGGGAGTCCATGACACAGCTCACAAGCTGGTGTGAGGCCCGCAAGCGAAGGAAGGCTCATTTATGAATTGGCCTAACTTCTGCCCTTTCTTAAAATAACAATGTTATTGCTTGCTGCTTTTGCCTGCAGCTGCAACATCTGGCTCCTTTTATCTGCTGCAGAAACGCCTGGTACTGTGGCCTGCCCCCTCGAGCTGGCACGGTGACCCGGCAGCCCCTGCAGCTACTTGTCTGGCCTGTTGAGGTGAAGTATGGCCCCTTGCCTGACCTGTTGAGGTGAAGCACGGCTTTCTGTGTGACCTGTTGAGGTGAAGTACAGCCCCTTCTCTGGCCTTTTCCGGTATTACGCAGCCCCTTTGCCTCACCTGTTGCGGTAGAAGAAGCGCCCATGCTGCATGGCATTGTGGTCTGTCTGAGTGAAGGCCACGAGGCTCGTGACGAGCGCTGCGCAGGTGAACAGCACGTAGGCGATGCTGGCCCCTGCAGGGAGGTGGCAGGCGTGGCGGTGAGCTGTGTTGAGTGACATCTGTTTCGTGCACCTGGGTTAGTGCCAAGGGGATGGAGCTGATGGCATCTCGTTGTGTGCCGCAAAGAGTGAGACTAGATGCAGCCATGAAATGTGGCCCATATGGGATTGCGCAGCAGCTGCAGGTGCTTGAGGTCGTCACTGTTGACAATCAGGGAGCCGCTTGCGTGTGTAGAGGTGCTCAGCTTGCAATGCCGGTGCATGTGTGGTCAGGCATGGCGTGGAAGCTGCGTCATCCCTCCTCCGTGCACCCTGGCCCTCCACAGCCTTACAGGTGTCCCTCCTGGGCCGATGCCCATACTCGTAAGGCGGCCAGCTGGGCGGCACAGCCACGGCAACATGGCTGCTTCCATCAGGAGCACTCCCGCCCTGCACTTCCATGCCACCTCCTGCCACTTTCTTTTGGTGTCAGGGCATCTTCATCTTTCGCCTAGATTGGTTTGAACTCACGACGACGTGGTATGGGCCGCGGTAAATATAACAATTTCTTGCTGTGTTAAAGGCAAGGGCTCTACTCCCAGGACGTCGAGGGCCACTAGATGTTGAAGTGTGAATCGAAGCAGCCCTGATAACTCCTGCGTTAGGCCGAGCGCCGCATGGCTCCCCGTGGCGACTGCGGCCTCCGATGCTCAGCAGCCTGCGTCAGGTTGCGTGCCTCATCAGCGCTCTCAGTCGGCAGGCAGCAGGCTCAGCAGCAGGAGGGGCCAGCAGCAGCGGGCTGCCGCATGCAGCAGCCGGCCTGCTGGCCCAGGGGCCATGTGCAACCGCGAGTAGGAAGAACATTAGGAGCTGCTGGGCGCTGGGCAGGCTGCTCTCTTCCAGCAGCCTGCGCCAGGAGGACTTGCTGCTGCCCAAGGTGTCCTGTGCAGCGCTGCACCTGCACCGGCGCTGGGTGACAATGCCATACCACAGGAGATGACCAGCCGCATAGCAGCCAGGACACGTTGCCACAGCCTGGTACTCCAGCTCCTGTGTCTGCAAATCCATGTGTTTGCATTGAATGTGCTGCAAGCAGGTGACAATCATCGGGCGGCCGAACGTGGGCAAGTCTGCGCTGTTCAACAAGCTTCTGAGGCGCAAGGCTGCACTGGTGAGCTGAGGTGGAGCAGATCTGAAGCTGAGCTGCTTGTGGCCAGGGACGAACATGGTCGTGGGTAGGGATGATGGCAGCCACAAAGCGCGGCACAGCAGCAGGAGAGGCAGCAGTCACGGGCGCTTGCTGGGTTGGCACAAAGGGCAACCAACAGGCGGCAGCTGCAGCAGCTGCAAACTGTACTGAGCAAGGCACAACAGCTTGGCCGGGCAGGCTCCAGCAGGTAGAGGAACTTGATCGTTGCTGGGAGGTGGAACGGCCGTGATCTGCTTCACAGAATCTACTCGCACAGGCCCCTGTGTGACCAGCTTCCTTCACACTTGTGTGAGCAGGTGTACGACACCCCGGACAGCCATGTAACGCGCGACTTCAAGGAGGGCGTCGGGCGGCTGGGTGACCTGCGCTTCAGGGTGGTCGACACGTCAGGGCTGGAGCCAGACAAACCGCAGCGCAGCATACAGGTGGGGTGGATGGGTAGGGCATGTCGGGCGGAGCGAAGAGGCAGGTTTGACAGCTGGGATGAGAGGAGCAGGGCACGGCGATGCAAGGCAGCAGAGGTGCGGCCTGAGATGCAGGGTGGTGGTATGGCTTGCCAGGGAGGCGAGGCAGATGGCAATGCCGATGCTGTTGGTATGCTGATGGCACTCCTGACGCCCTGAGCTTGTGGTTCAGTTTTATTTGACGGGCCTGCGCCTGATTGTGTTAGCCGCTTTCCCAGAAGGCCAAGGTTGAACGCACTGCGGCGTAGGTGCATATAGGTGTATACATCTATATATCATATACATATATGCTATACATAGATAATGTATACATTATTACATGTATAAATGTATTTATGTATTAATGTATGCTTTCCTCAGTGGTAGTGGTAAAAGTTCCCAGGCATATGCCCAAACTAAGTTGTTGGTTGATGGTGCTAAGAGTTTCTTCCTTGCTGCCATTGCTGCCATTGCTGCCATTGCTGCCATTGCTGCCATTGCTGCCATTGCTGCCATTGCTGCCATTGCTGCCATTGCTGCCATTGCTGCCATTGCTGCCATTGCTGCCATTGCTGCCATTGCCGCCAGGGACGAGCGGTGGACATCACGGCGCGCGTGGTCAGGGGCTCTGACGTCACACTGCTGGTCGTGGATGCAAAGTAAGCTTTGCGCCAGTGCTGGATGGACATGACAGCTATTTGTCACATGGCATTTTCGCTCTGCAACCTGACTGTCCTGCTGCTTTCCTGCTCTGTGCAGGACGGGCCTCGTGGCAACCGATGAGGAGCTGGCGCAATGGCTGAAGCGGCTGGTGCATGCCGACAAGATCCTGGTGGTGGCGAACAAGGCAGAGAACCAGCGGGCGCGGCAAGGTGCGCCAGATTCCGGCTTCAGGCACTCACCCCTGCCTATGGGCTGAACACACAGTAGCATTGGCGAAGTTACACTGAAGTTGGAGGACCCAGCCTGACTCAGCCCATCTCTTAGCACTGTCTCATCCATGCCCCACCGCTGCTGCCTGCGCCTTATGCCGACAGGCATGAGCACGACGGTGCACGACTGCTACCGCCTCGGCTTTGGGGAGCCCGTCGCCATCTCGGCTGCTACGGGGGAGGGCATGGTAGACCTGTACACGGCGCTGCAGCCGTGCATTGACGAGGCGGCCAGGCGCCTGCAGCGGCGGGGTGTGTTCCTGCCAGGCAGCGCAAGCTCGGCGGCGGCGGCAGCGGCGCCCTTTGCAGCGGCGGGGCGAGTGGGAGTGATGGAGGGGCTAGATGTGGAGGGGGCAGGAGCGGCGGATAGGCTGTTGGAGACGGGTGGGCGGGGTGAGGAGGATGGCTTGGAGGTGGAGAGGGCAGGGCAGGGTGGGTCGGCAGCTGTGGATGAGGGCGTTGCAAGCGGCAGCGGTGATGAGAGCTGGTTCGACACCGCCACTGCAGGGGGCTGGGAACGGCGTGGCGTGGGAGGTGCTAGTGCTGCGGCTGCATGGCATGATGATGACCAGGATTCAGTGGAAGCAGCAGGCGAGGCCGAGGACAAGGAGGTCGAGTCGAAGCGCAGTGCATTAGGGCAAGAGGGCGAGCAACAGGCGCCGCTGCGGCTGGCGATCCTCGGGCAACCTAACGTGGTAAGTGGCCTTGCATTTGTGTTGCCGTCCGTTTGCAATGCCACGAACCAGCTGTGGCTGCTGATGTTGGTATGGTGAAAAGGCGGCTGGGCCAATTGTGTTGCTGACTAGCAAGCAACTGCGCAACCGTACCTGCCGTGCCTGCCCAAGGGCTCAAGCTGATGGTGTGCCTGTCGTCGCTGCTGTGCAGGGCAAGTCGACGCTCCTCAACGCGCTGCTGCAGGAGCAGCGTGCGCTGACAGGTGGGAGGCTGCTGCAGCTGCAGTCACAGCACACTCGAGATGCACGCTGAGCTGGTTTGCTTCGCCGCATGCGCAGGGCCGGAGCCCGGTCTCACGCGCGACGCTGTGCATGCGTCCATGACGCACAACGGCGTGCACATCGAGCTGGTGGACACGGCTGGCTGGATTGGCGTGACGCGCGGTGCCGAGTATGACGACGTGGGCGGCACGCTGGCCGACATGGCGCGGCGCGAGAGCGCACGGGCGCTGGCCGCGGCGCATGTGGCGGTGCTGGTGCTGGACGCGCAGCGCGCTGTGCAGATGCAGCGGGTGCGTACGCACTTGCTTTGAACGTTGTGAAGCCCTTGCAGCCTTTTCAGCCTGCTACTGCTGCAGCCTTCAGCCATTTGGCTGGTAAAAGGTTTGACCACATCCTCCAACCGCCTCCTGCCCAGGTGATGACCCAGCGTGAGCTGTCCCTAGCAGGCCTGGTGCTGTCCGAGGGAAGAGCACTGGTGGTGGTTGCCAACAAGCTGGACACCCTGCCGCCCCAGCACCGCGCCACATACCTTGGCACGCTTCGATCAGCGCTGGAAGAGCGCTTTCTGGAGGCGGGCCAGCTTCCCATCATCGGCATGTCCGCGCTCACAAGCAAGGGCGTGGAGGACCTGCTGCCCGTTGTGCAGCGCGTCTACGACAGGTGGAACAGGAGGTGCGTTGCGGGGCACTAGAGCGTTCTCTGACTTGCTATAGGACAATAAATAGGCTGGGCTCACACCCCACTCTTCAGGGGAGTGAGTCGTTGCAGCGCTGCATGCTCTACCTACAACTTCCCCTGTCGGTGTGGCCACAGCTGATGTCTGAACATGCTGGTGGCGTGCTCCTTCCAACCCAACAGAGACCTCTGGCTGTCCTCAAATCACGCCTCAGGGCATACGCCCCATCAAAACGTCTCTTGGGGTGGCAAACACACTGCCTGCTGTCCCTGCAGCTGCTTACACTGCCATTGTGCCTGCTGCTGCTGCTGCTGCTGCTGCTGCTGCTGCTGCTGCTGCTGCTGCTGCTGCTGCTGCTGCTGCTGCTGCTGCTGCTGCTGCTGCTGCTGCTGCTGCTGCTGCTGCTGCTGCTGCTGCTGCTGCTTGTGTATGCGTTGCAGGGTGAGCACCGGCCAGGTCAACCGCTTCCTTGCAAAGCTCACCGCCGGCCAATCTCTCAGCCGTGGCGGCGTTGACAGCGCCTTGCAACGCATCAAGTACATGACTCAGGTCAGTCCTCACAGATGCGCAGTGCCTCTGCCCCTTCACCTCTGTCATCCCCATAGCACCTGCCCTGATTACCTTTGCCTCCTGTCTCACTTCGCCCACCCCTTTCCCACCACACACGCATCCAGGTGAAAGCTGCCCCCATCACCAACATACCCTTCTCTCAATACCTTTGCCTCCTTCCCCACATACAACCTCGACCACGTGCAGGTCAAGGCCCGCCCCCCCAGTTTTGCCGCCTTTCTGTCCGGGTCGCAGCACGTCGACGACGGCTTCGTGCGGTTCCTGGCGGCACAGCTGCGCGAGTCGCTGGGCTTCGAAGGCGTGCCCGTGCGGATCTTCTTCCGGTGAGCGGGTGTTGCCTCAGAGCCTCTCTCAGTCCATGGCCATGGGGAGCTGCTGGGGTGGCCAGGGTGCATGCGAACCCAACTCAGCATCACAGTAGCTTGTGCAGGACCTGCACCGCAGCTGGGCCCAATCAGGTGCACCACAGCCACGGACTGCACAGCACCTGCGCAGACCTGCACCAGTCTCTGCACTTGAAAGCTGTCATTCTTGCATTCTACATGTTGCTCCACGGCGCTGCCCCTTGCGACCACGCCTGCCTGCACAGGTACAAGGAGGCACGCTCCGCCCAGCAGCGGGAGCGCCTGCGCACCAGGGGCAGGCCGCTGGCCCTACGTGCGCCCAAGACGCGCCAGCGCCAGCTCAAGGTCCAGCGGCGGGGGCGGGGCCCGTCGTTCCGGGATGCTGCGGAGAATCTGCTGAATGAGATAGCCGGGCGGCCCGACAAGGCCCGCGGCGCTGGGCGGGAGGTTGAGGGGGCGGGGTCCCCCAAGCAGCCGGGTGGGCGGCAGCAGAGCCGAGCTGACAGGCCGGGCGAGCCCCGGGAGCGGGCGTGGGATGTACGTGGGGAGAACGAGGAGGAATGGCGGGGCGCTGGAGCTGCTGGTGAGCGGCCGATGCAGGGTGCAAGGCGGCAACAGGGCGATGGGATGGATGGGGCTCAGGGGCTTGGGGTAAGGGGTGCGAGCAGCGGGCCTGGTGCCCGCCGAGCAGGGGGAGTGTCCAAAGCGGAGATGACGGCGCGGCTGCTGATGGCACGCAAGCCCAGCGCCCCTGTGTTTCCCATGAAGCAGGGTCCCAGCAAGAAGGCCAAGAAGGCAGCTGCGTTGGCTGCAGCTAGCTTCAAAGGCGCAGCGCAGGGCTGAAAGGCAGGGGATACGAGTCAGTGCTGTAGCTTTGCAGTTGGACTTGGTCTAGGGCTCACCTGAGCAAGAGGAGACTAGGGCTACGTTCATTTTTGGCCAGGAGTGGGAGGCCCCAACCTTTGGATCATGAAGGGGGGCGCTTGCGCCATCAGCCCTAGTTGCCGACGGACCCTGGTTTGCTTTGGCGTGTTGTAGGCGGCACCTTTTGCTGGGCTGCCAGCTTTGCAGGTCCTGCTGAGGTGCGAACATTTATGCGGCATGTCAAGTGCGGCGGTCCCAACCCAGACGCCACCTCATCGACACGGCACCCACCCCTCCTGTGATTGGCAGCTGTTCCCTGGGCCCAATTGCAGCCGTCGACACGCGCCAAGCCCCGCCCGGCATCGCTGTGCGCCTGCGCGGTTGACCTTTCCATGGCCGCGCAAGTGCATCCCGGGGTTGCCAATTGCAGGTGCGCGGCCACTGCTGCACCTCGCGCCAGCGCGCCGAAAGCAGCTGCGAGCCCGACCCAACTGCTACGCTTTGCGAATGCATGTGCCCGCAGGCTTGACGCAGCCCAGAACAAGGCCTTCGAGATGGCGCTGGCGATCCACTTCCACAGCCCAAACAGGTGCGCACAGCACTGCTTTGGACGCGGGCCTGATGTGAGGCACTTCGCCTGAAGGAAGATATCCTGTCGCTTTCGCCTCCCCTCCCAAAACAGGTGCACCGCCATTGCCGACACGCTGGGCTGGCCGGTGGAGCAGATCCAGCGCGCAATTGCGCAGCTCGAGGTGCGAAAAAGGGGTGCGCACCAGGAGGCATCACCATGCCGACGCGGCAGCTGTTGCATGCATGTGATGGCGCTAACGCGTTGCAATTTGTCGCAGGCCGATATCACCGTCGCCGAGCGCCAGGGCGCCGCCTGCATGGTGGGTCGCCAGAAGGGCCGGGGTCTTCCTTGGTGCATCAGGGTCAGCAGCCACATCAGCAGGCGGCCCGATTGCATTGCATTGCCAGATCTCGCCTATGGCGGCCTGGGTTGAGGGATCTCTTCTCTGCTTACCCCACCCCCGCTCGTGTGGTTGCCGCTGTGCTGCTGCTGCTGTCGGCTATCTGGACACAGGTGAGCGCATCGCAAGCGAAGCGGCCCAAGCCAGATCCAGTGGCAGGAGGCCAGGCTGACCAGCGCAAGGGCGTGCCATGGAGTGCGGAGGAGCACCGCCTGTTCCTGCTGGGCCTCTCCAAGTTTGGCAAGGGGTGAGGAGGACAGGGCGTGTGGGTGGTGCATTGCCAAGCGTAGAGTCTTTCGCAAACCTGCTGAGCCTGGTTGCGGACGCGATAGCTTGTCAATCACAGATCTTCACATTCCTGAGATGTATGGATAGATATTCAGAGCAGGACACAACCTGATCATTAGAGAATCGTCAACCGATCAATTGCGAATTGCGAATGGGTTGATAGAGCGCCAGGAGTGACACAAATCAGCGGTGGATGTGCCGGGTGTAACTAGTTGATCACAGCAGCGGGTTGAGGTATCAGGTGTGGTGGGCTGGCGACACGGCTTGGGTGAATGCGATAGCAGGGGAGGCAATCTAAGTAGTGAACGCCTGGCAGAGAGGGAGGGTTGGCAGGAGGAGGGTGAGAGGGAGGTGAGGGAGGGGGAGAAGGGATGATAAATAGGGAGAGGGAGGCGGGAAGAAGACTCAGGGACAGGGGCATTGCTGTGCAAGACACAGGTGGCAGGGGGGTAGGAGCGAAACATGCAGCATGCTGCACAATGCAGCACCCGCTTACAGACTGGAAGGTGGGGCGGGCAAGGCTGATTGAGTCCAGTGACCCTCAATTGTGGAGCTGGTCACATGCTGCACAATCGTCACGCTTGTTTGACCGCTGACCAATCCCTGCTAATGGATGAGCGGGTTCGGTACAGATGCCATTTAGGGCTTTGTCCCCGCAACTTAATTGCGTCCATGCGTGCCGCAGGAGCTGGAGGAGCATCTCCCGCCAGTTTGTGCTGACGAGGACGCCCACCCAGGTGGCCAGCCACGCTCAAAAGTACTTCCTGCGGCTGTCTTCGGGGCGCAGGGAGAAGCGCCGCGCCAGCATCCACGACATGCATCTGGACGAGAATATTTCGGCGCAGTCGTGTGTGCCCGCCCACTGAAGGCGCGGCCGCATGGGGCCACAAAGTGAGGGTGTGCTTGCCTGCTGAAAGCATGCCTGCCCACGCTTGCAGCACAGTTGTGTTGCTCACTGGAAACAGTGCAAACTGGCAGCACAGTTGTGTTGCCCGCTAAACACACAAGTGTGCCCTCGCTGGGCACAGGTATCAGCGGGGGCACACACGACAGTACTGCCAGTGTGCACAGTTTTTCTGGCAGATACTATCTGCCCAATCAAGGCGCCACTATGTGGTGCCTGCCCGCTGAGAGAAGAGCTGTGTGTGCCCCCTGACAGAGAGAGAACCTGCCGTATGCACCTGCCCACTGAAACGAGAGCTAAAAATATGCATACTGACGCAATGGAAGAGTCTCTTTCCCCTGTTTTCCAGGCCCCCACGAGGCCCCCCACGCAGCCCATGTGCGTGGGGTTCACTAGCACTGCTGCGTATGCACAGCATCCTTCCCTTCGGCACGTTCAAGTGCCGCAGCGCTGCAGCAGCCTGGCATGCATGCATGCATGCACGCATGCAACATAGCCAGCCCTGCGCACTTTATATTGCTGCGGCCACAAGTGCTCCCTGCTGTGCATCGCACCTGCTCTTTTGTACCCTATCAAACTACCGTGGAGTGAACTTTGTTTCAAATTGCCACCGAAAAACCAAGAAATTGCTTTTTGTATGATGGCACTGCTAATGTCACAATCTCGTTGTATTGTAAAGCAGCGCATACCGTACGCGGCGTTGAGATTCGGCGGCATTAAGTTTCGGCAGGGGTCGAGCTCTGCAGAAATGTTACACATTTCTGCCCATTCGGCAGCCCGCGCAGCGGGAAAAATTTTTGGGAATTCGGCTCGCGCGGCGCAATCGCGCGCTTGAAATCGCTTGGCTGGGCGCTCATCATGAGGGACCTGTAGCAGGCAGGCATGCAATGAGGATGATGGTGAGCAGCGAGTACAGACTGCAGTCTGAGCATGTGCACAAGCATTTGCATTCTAAAACCCACTG
>JAWZTI010001680.1:0-11921 GCA_039880955.1 Chlamydomonas urium | reverse complement strand
GGGTTGCAGGCAGGGTTGCAGGCAGGGTTGCAGGCAGGGTTGCAGGCAGGGTTGCAGGCAGGGTTGCAGGCAGGGCAAGGTAGGGGCTGCATGCAGGCAGCGTGGCATCCCTAGCGCCCCGTCATGAACATACATTGAGCAAGAGCTCTGATGCCCAACTTGATTGTGTGCAGGGGCGTGAACAACGATTTCCTCATCAAGAGCACAGATCCGCTGGCCCTGCGCTACAACGACATCAGCCCCATGGTTGGTTCAAGGGGTTTACTCGGGTACAGTGTCCCTGCTCTGGCACTTCAGTACCAAGGCACTGACAAGTACTTGTCAGGGTGCCTGCTGCACCATGGCCATGGTCGAGAACCTACCCAACCAGCTTCGCACTCGTGATGCTCATCACGTACCTAGACTGCACCATGATGTCAGGGTAATGAGACTGCACCATGATGTCAGGGTCATCATGGGGGCCAACAAATTCCCTCTAAAGGATCTTCAATGGATCCTAAGGCAAGTGCGTGCTGTGCTTTGGTGTGACGCTGCGCAGGAGAACCACCACCTTGCGGCGGCCTTCACTCTCATGCAGGACAAACAGTACTCCTTCCTGCCTGCCTCATCCAAGAAGGTGCGTGGACATGGGAGCCAGCTGCAAAGCAAGCCCCGACAGATCTGTTGCGCTTGGCTATGATAGCTAGAAAGGAAGAAAGATAAGCCTTGGGAAATGCACTGGAGAGCACTCGCATGGGGTTCCTCTGGCCAGAGGCGCAAGGTGTGGCCACAGTAGCCATGGCAAGCGCGCTTTCCAAGTATGCCCAACCCGTCGCTGCAACACAGGTCCGAGCCCAGATGCGCAAGACCGTCGTGGATCTGGTGCTGGCCACGGACATGAAGCAGGTGAGAATAGAAAGAATCAAAGATCGATGAAAACTATGTCCTTGGGCGTGAGTTGAGGAAGGGAAAGGAGTTGAAGAAGGGAAAGGAAGGGAAGCAGGTTAGGGGGGTTGGACAGGCGCCGGAACCTGTCAAAGCTCTTGCTGCAGCAGAGGTCTTCACCAGGCAAGCAGACGCTGTGTGTGCATTAGCTTCGTCAGGGCATCTTGGCCTGTGTGACGCAAGGGCTGCCAGGACAAATACAGAGCATTTGGCGACAGCCTTTCGGCAACAGCCTTTCGGCAACATCGTTTCGGCGACAGCATTTCGGCAACAGCCTGCGACACTGTTGGCAACAGCTGGGTTGGCAACAGCCTGTTGATAACGGCCGCATGGTCTTGCTGCCCTTCGCTGTGCGCGCAGCACTTCGCGCTGACGTCCAGCTTCGCGCACAAGGTCGCGACCACGCAGCCACGGCGCGAGGCGCAGCCTGCCGGTGACTTGCAGATGCGCCTGCAGGGCTTGCCGCGGCCTTCCATGTCGCACAGCCTACACAGCCGCGTGCCGCTGTCGTCGATACAGCTGCCCAACTTTGAGCAGTCGGCTGACAAGTCAGACAAGGTGTTCACAAGCTGGGACGCAGAAACAGAGCTGCTGGTCCTCAAGGCGCGTGCTAGTGGCACAATGCCACCTGGCTGCTGCAGCATCATTTGGCGGTATCATGACGGTACAGTCAACCACTTGCCAGACATGGCACTGTGCCCGTCTTGAACGCTCACACACATTGCAACAGGGCCTGGCACTGCACAATAGGGGTATGACTCATGATACCTGGAACCGCGGTTCCTTCCAAGGTCATTCGACTTTAGGTCCCGGCTTTCGGCCACATTCCAGAGCTCAACCTGTCCTGCTTCACACATGCTGTTGATGGTGTGCAGATGGCGCTGAAGGCTGCGGACCTGGGCCATCTGACCAGCAACGTCGACGTGCACAAGCAATGGGTGGCGCGGCTGGAAGAGGTGAGGAGCTGGGTGAGACCCTCAACCCAGGCTACCCAGGCTGGGTGTTTGAGAACAGCTGGCAGATGCAGGCGGCTCAAATTTCCCTCACAACCGCTGCTTCTCCCTGCGCGTGCTGTTCTGGGGGGAATCGCAAGGGCGCTTACGTAGCTACAAACCCTGCCCCGATTGCAAATGGGCAGGATTTACTGGTTAAAACAGTACCAGTATCAAAAGGGGCTCACGCAGCCTGCCCCTTCCCCTGCCTCCCCCCAGACAGCTGTTTCTGCAGGGTGACGGTGAGAGGGCGCTGGGTCAGCCCATCCAACCGCTCATGGACTGCACCCACTGCNCCCCTGCTGCCCCTCCCCCTGTGTCCCCCCAGGAGTTGTTCCTGCAGGGCGACCGTGAGAGGGCGCTGGGCCAGCCCATCTCACCGCTCATGGACCGTACCAACGCCGGCATCCAAAAGAGCCAGACCGGCTTCTTCAAGGTTGTGGCGCTGCCCATGTACCAGGTAGGGGCTCACACATACCACTGGTATGATAACAGCGCACTGCAGGGCAGCGGGTGTAGCCGATTTACGTTCACACACATAAGCAGCGGTGCTGCAAGTGCAAGCAAAGGCCATGTGCCGCGCTCAACGCTGCCCTCCCAACCCAAGTCTTATGCCCCAGATGGGCGTCGCCTTTCAACACAATGTTCAATTCGATTCAGCTGGTGCACAGGTGAAATGTTACAAATGTTGCCCGCTCATAATGCTGCTTCCCCTCTGATCCCTGGCTTGCAGGGCTTTGCCCAAGCGTTCCCCAAGTGCTCGGTGCTGCTGACGTCGCTGGAGCGCAACGCCGAGTACTGGCGTGGCGTTGAGGCCGCAGCACCAGCTGGTGGCGCCAAGTGATCACTGACTCGTGTGGTATGAGAGGAAAGATAGGAGCGGTGCAGTGAGTGGCACTTATGAGCGGCATACGTTTCTGCACCCTAAGTAGCACCAGTTCTCAATTTTGAGCCATCTGCGCAGCATCCATTGCTGCGCCTGACCGTTGGAAGGCAAAGGGAGTGCGCAGTATGGCTGTTGCACCTTGTTGGCGTCTCTGCTCCGGATGATAACGACTCCAGACCTGGCGCTACCGGCAAGAACGTGTGACACAGTGTGACACAGTGTGACACAGTGTGACTCACACTCTGGCCACTGAAAGGCCAGCAATAGCAGGGCAGCAACGCAGGAGGGGACCATGCGCCTTATATCTCAGCGCCGTTTGAGAGCAGACAAGCTTAGTCCGAGCTGCGGCTTAACAAGCCAGGCGCGCAGCGCTGCATGACGCAGGATTGTGTGCAGCTCCTGTTCAACACCTGCATCGTCCTGCTGAGCGCTCCTGTAGCTTCGCCTCCAGCTTATCCAGTTGCTGTCAACACAGGACAGCTTGCAACATAGTGCACATTGATCAGACAGTTGGCAGCCCAGCATCTTCTGGAAAGAAGACGCTTTTTCTTTCTGTGCCATGGGTTTCCTTGGTCGGCCTTTCACCCTAGGGTGCATTGCCTTGGGGTCTAGCTCATGGTTTGGAGCGCGTTTTTAACCGCATCAAGCAGTCTCACGATAGCAGGGCACTGTCTCCCACCACAATTGCACGCCCACAGGTAACTCTTTGATTGCCTTCTGAAGTCCATCATTCGGATTTGTTGAACCAAGGCTTTATGCAGGCCATGTTGGCCGCAGATGCTCAAGAAACTTAAATATAAAGAACTGTGTTTAGTTGTTGTCGGTTGCATCTCATGTTCTTCACCCAGCAATCGGGCAGGCATGTTGCGTGTAAGCTGTGCATGTGCCTGAATAGCCTGGCCAGCGTCTGGTCAACTGCAGCACCAGCACTCGCATAACAGTCACCTGCAGATGCATGTCAAATGCAACGCACATGCCCTGCTTGATATACGTCAGACACATGTGTCAAAACACTCGTCTTAAATCGCTTTGCACGACACAAGCAGTGTGTGCAATGGTGTTTCCGCCATTGCAGGAATCACTCATCTAGGTTGAGCTATTCACAACACCACACATCGGCAGCCCGTGTATCACTTGGGGGTCGAGGGACACACCAGGGTTGCTAGCACTGCGAAGTGGTCTGACAGATAGTGGCCTGGGCCCAGAGCCTCGTTCCCAGTGATGTGCAGACCTGCAGACTGAAGCCCTGCACCCTTGCACAACACTCGGTCGTACCTGAAGCAAAAATGACAAGGCCGGCCATGGCACGGTGATGCGCCATAGTCAGTCACGGCAGCAGCACAACTGAACACACCCCAGAGCAAAGCAGTCTGACCAATACATCCGCCAGCTGCCAATGCGCATCAGCTGATGCAGGTCACCTAATTCAGGTGCTCGCCAACACCCGTTTCCTCACCTTGATGTGTACTTGAAGCCGTTTGCAAAGTAACGGTTGCGGTACGTGTCACACGTAAACCTGTCAGCGTCAAAAAGCACAGGGTCACAAGGACCTGATGAGTGCAGGCAAAGGAAACGAGCCTATACTGCCAGGAATTTCAAAGGTTTCTAAGGTTGCCAGTATGGATTCTTTTCAGTACTTCTTTGACCTCACTTGATCGCTTGGCTGCTGCCTGTGTCCATCCAGGCGTCTCTGAGACCCAGGGACGCCACCGCCGCATCCTCAGCCGCCCTCCTGCGCTTGCAGAGCATCAGGGAAAGCAAGCAGCTGTAGGCCGTCGACACAGTCTCGCCCTCCCTTCTATATCTGCACCCTGCCTGTACCCACATGTTGGTGTCGCCGGCAACCACCAGAGCGGTCGGCTGAGCTGCGTGAAGCTGTCCTGACACATCCCTACTCCCTTGCTGCTGCTGCTGCTGCTGCTGCAGCTGTCCCAGCATCTGTCCCGCTGCCAGGACAATGGCCTGCAGCTGGCGCGCCCTCTTCTCCCCTCCTGAGTTGAAGGCCTCCAGGTGGCAGTTGGCCACACATATGCTGTCACCACTGCCTTCAAGCTGCAGCGTCAGCAGTGTGCATGGTCCGACCGTCACCGCAGGTCCCACCACCTGCAGCCCAATGCCTTGGCGCACAAACGTCTGGCAGAAGCCGCGATGGGAAAAGGCCTGGCCGTGAGGCGTGTAGAGCGGGGACAGCATTTGGGCGATGCTGTCTCCGCCTGGAGGGTTGCTGGCCTGCAGCTCTTGAAGGCACACCACGTCGGGCTGCAGGCAAACGAGGTCGTCCACGATGCCCTGCCGCTGCTGCTGCCAGGTCCAGTGCTTGGGCGCTGCAGCAGAGAGCTGGCCATCGCTGGTGTTCCATGTGAGCAAGGTGAGCGTGCGGCCTGAGGGTGTTGCATGGGCATGGTACGCGGCAGGGCGACGGTGCGTGCTGTGCAGGCAGCCCATAGCGTTGCGCAGCGGAGAAGCTGCAAACACGTGCGTCATTGGCGTTAACGCAGCATGTGGGATCAGCTGCGCTACTGTCGGCATGTCCAGCTGCGGATTCACATTCTTGAAACCCACAGCACAGGGGACCAGCGGTATCTCTCGAGTAGTTGCCACCAAAACAGCGCAGGATCGCAGACGCACCGCGTTCCAAGCGCATCAAGCAACATGACGCGATCGGCGCTGGCGGTGCTCGCCCTGTGCGCGCTGCTGCCTGCATGCGCTGGCTTGGACAATGGCCTTGCTCGCCGGCCCTTCATGGGCTTCAACACCTGGAACTACTTTGCATGCAACATCAACCAGACAGTCATCCGCCAGACCATCGATGCGGTGGCACAGCATGGCCTGCAGGAGCTGGGATATAATTACGTCAACATTGACGGTGAGCTGCGCTGAGCTGGATGGTGCACATGGGGCAAGACAACCTGCACACCCACCTAGCATGCAAGACATGCATGTACCACCCACTATACATTCTCTCCGCTTGGCTCTGATTGGGCCACGTTGATAGCCATGCAGACTGGCGGTCAAAGTCCCTCCTCACCCAGCCTCAACAAGGGTTTTGCTGAAGGTTCTTCAAACGGAGCAGATCTGCCTGTCCACACCTCGCATTCCCGGTCAAACCCCTTCCCATGCGCTCATCCTGCCACGGCCACCTCCTCCTCTGCCTCTGCCACAGACTGCTGGCAGGCGTCAGAGCGTGATGCGTCAGGCCGCCTGCAGCCGCACCCCGAGCGCTTTCCTGATGGCATCCAGCCCCTGGTGGAACATGCTCATGCACACGGACTCAAGCTTGGCATCTACTCAGATGCTGGATACCTGGTAGGACAGATTGGAGTTGCTGCTGCTGCTCCGCTGCCACCGCTGCTGTTGCTGTTGATGCTGCTGTTGATGCCGCTGCCTGTTGTTGTCACTGTTGCTGTTCCTGCTGCTGCCGCCGCCGCTGCCGCCGCTGCTGCTGTGCTGGCACCGCTGCTGCTGCTGCTGCTGCCGCTGCTGCCACCACTGCTGCTGCTGCTGCCGCTGCTGCTACCACTGCTCCTGTTGCTGCTGCTGCTGCTTTTGCCGTCACCACTGCAGCTGCACCTGTTGCTGCTGCACCTGCTGCTGCAGCCGTTCAGGCTGACGTGCTGCCTGTTTCTAGAAAGCATTTGCTGAGTGAGTGCTGAGGCGTGCTGCCCTGATCCCGAATCGCGACTGCAGACCTGTGCAAGGTACCCTGGGTCTTTGGGCCATGAGCAACAGGACGCGCAGCTGTGGGCCAGCTGGGGAGTAGGTGAGGGAGGCAGAGGTTTAGGGGAGGAACGGTTTCCCGGGGAAGCTGGAGGGTCCTAGGAGGGGGAGAGGGGGCGCTGGGGAAGGAGAGGGGCCTCTGGGCTGCCTGCTGAGTCACAGTGATATCACGCTGCTGTGGCGTAGTCATAGATCAACCCAAATTGATGCGAAGCCCTTGTGCTGTGGAGCCTGCGTGTGACAGCGTTTGCTGCTTCGGAGGCGTAACTGCCCACAGCATCGCAGCGCAGCACCTTCGTCCCTGACGGGCTTGTCAACACCCTTGGCTGCTTTTCCCAGGCTGCTCACAACAACCCAACCCACACACCATGTTTTGTTTAGGAGGCACCTCCATGCAGGCGCACTGGTGGTTTGTCGAGTGATACACATTATTGCCTGGCAATGTCTTTGCAACCTGCCACAGACCTGCTGAAGTACGACAACTGCTACGCTCCGGATCTCAACGTGAGGGGGCGCTACACTGTCATGAGGTGCGTCAGCACACCACACACCTAACCCCTCAACCCATCACACTTTTAGTCACCTCAATTACCAGGTCCAACTGTACAGCCTCTAATTCAGCCTCAGCAGCCATGACGCCTCTGACTACCCTGCCACTCTTGTGCATGGTACATTGCTGGCCAGCGTTTCATTCCATTACGGTTTTTAACATGCTTGCATGCTGATCAGCGTGCGCCCTTCCCCGCCTTTGTGCACCAACTCCTGCTGCCCGCCCCCACCTTGACCTCACACACAAGGACTCGCTGCTGGCCGCCGGCGCCCCCACCCTCTTCTCCCTCTGCAGCTGGGGCTAGGTCCGGCCCTGGCATGCCTCCTTCCCTGCCTTTCTGAGTCACACATCCCTGACCTTACTCCTGCTGTCTGCCTCCTCCTCACCCTAACACACAGGGATGCGCTGCTGGCCACCGGCGCCCCCATCCTCTTCTCCCTCTGCAGCTGGGGCTGGGGCCGGCCCTGGCAGTGGGGCCAGAGCGTCGGTAACTCCTGGCGCATCGACGGGGATATCCAGCCCACCGCTAAGGATATTCTGCGTAGCCTTGACGCAGCGGTGGGCCTGTCGAAATACGCTGGACCCGGGGGATGGAACGACCCAGACATGCTGGAGGTAGGGGTGGTGTGTAGAGCTGCCCCTGGGCCTGCAGGGCAGCCACTTTGCGCTGTTGCCGCTGCAGCTGCCCTGAATTGCTGGTGTTGACTTGCCTGAGTGCTGTGCCTTTGGCTCTGTGCAGGTGGGGAACGGAAACCTACACCTGGGCCTGCAGCGCAGCCACTTTGTGATGTGGCCGCTGCAGCTGCCCTGAAGTGCTATTGCTCACTTGCCTGAGTGCTGCGCCTTTGGCTCTGTGCAGGTGGGCAATGGAAACCTCCCCCTGGGCCTGCAGCGTAGCCACTTTGCACTTTGGGCGTTGCTCAAGTCGCCGCTGCTGATCGGCACCGATCTGACGCGCGTTAGTGCCGACAGCCTGGCCATCCTCAAGGTCAGCGCCATGATCGGGGGCGTGATTAGTGTGAGAGGATCAGGGGTGTGACAGGATTGAGGTTGTAACAGGATCAGGGTTGTGACAACATCGGGAGTGTAATGGGAGAGATGTGTGACGGGATCAGGGGTGTAACAGGATCAGGCTCCGGAGTGTGAGCGGATGAGAGGTGCGGCAGGTATGAGGCCTGGGGGATGCCTTGTCACTCTGCAAGCTTGGTGCACACATTGCAGCAGATTTGTGCTGCACAATGCACTGTTACCCAGCCGGAAACCCACGCCTGAAAGGGACACAGTCCTTGTTCATCTTCCATTCTTCATTCCCTCGCACAAGGACGCACCTGCTGCGCTTTGCGCTGCGCTTGCATGCGACTGAGGTCAACCGAGGCGACTCCCAACCATTCACATTTCTCCGTACTCCGCCCTGCCTTGCTCCAACTGTCATTTTACATGGCCCATATGTACAAACGCGTAGGGTGAGTTCCATCAACCCTTCGCACCACCCCTCTCGTCTCCCCTCCGCCCCACGCCTTGTTGCTTGCCGGTGCGTGAGGTGATTGCCGCCACCCCTCACGGCCCCCCCCACGCACCCCTCCCCTTTCTCCCGCTCATTGTCCCCTGCCCCCGCTTCTTGGTGCAGGCAGGCACCTGAGGTGATTGTCACCAGCCCTCACGTCCCCCCTCCCGTCCTGCCTCCCCCGTGCTATCCGGCACGCGAAGGTAAAAAAACACCAACCCTCCCGTCTCCCCTCCCACTCCCCCACTTCTTGGTGCATGCAGGCACGTGAGGTCATAGCCATCAACCAGGATGAGCTGGGAGTGGCGGGCGACCTGGTGCAGCACCAGGGGCAGCTGCAGGTGAGCAAGGGAGATGGGGCAGAGGCAACAGGGGCAATACAGAATGCAGCATCAAGTGCAGCACCAGGGGCAGCTGCAGGTGAGGGGGTGCAGAAGCATCAGCAAGGGCTAGGGCACATAAGCACCAGGGGGAGCTGCAGGCGAGGAGGTGCAGAAGCATCAGGGGCATCAGCAGGTGAGGGGGGCAGAGGCAGTCGGGGGCCAGTAGCGCCAGGGGCAGCAGCAGCGGCAGCTGCAGGTGAGGGGTGACAGGCAAGTGCAGCAGTTCCACCCTCGTGATGTGGTGCAGGTGTGGGCTTGCACACGCCTGACCTTGACCATCCCCCCCTCCTCCCCCTTGTCATTATTTGGTGCAGGTGTGGGCTGCACCACTGCAGGACGGCAGCCGCGCTGTAGTGCTATTCAACCGTCAGCAGCCGCGTGCAGGGGGAGACACCCCCGCCAACATAACGGTGCTGTGGCATGCAATCGGCTTGGCTGCTGATGTGGAGGTGTGTGTTTGTTGGGGGGAAGGGGAGGACGGAGAGAGGAGGGAGAGGGGTAAACGAGGGAGACGCCCCCGCCAACCTCACTGTGCTGTGGCGCTCGATCGGGCTTGGCTGCTGATGTGGAGGTGTGTGTTTGTTGGGGGGAGGAGGGACGAAGGAGGGAAAGGGGGTGAGGGAAGGATCCTCTGCCAACATCAATGTGTTGTGGCGGTCGATTGGGGTTGGCCGCTGCACCCAGAAACTGCAAAATTGGCTGCCTCCTCATCCCCCAGGCCGATCCACCTCACGATACCTCAACATCACCTGCAATACCGCTTGCCCTAACCTCACCCTGCCGTCACCTCAATCCGACATGACACAGGCATAACTGTGGTGTTGTAGCTACCCATGCCACAAGATCCTTAATCCCCTGCCTCCCCTCACCCATCCCTCATCTAAACCCACCCTCCAGGTGAAGGTGCGAGACTTGTACGCTGAGCCAGACCTGGGCACTGCCACCGGCACTTTCACCACCCTTTCCGACCACTTGAATGTACCATCACACTGCCATCACCTCAACCCTACACCACACTGTCATAGCTGTGGTGTTGCAGCTGTGTAATTGCAGCTATGGTGTCATAGCTGTGGTGTTGTAGCTGTGTTGTTGCAGCTATGGTGTCGTAGCTGTGGTGTTGTAGCTGTGTTGTTGCAGCTGTGGTGTCGTAGCTGTGTTGTCATAGCTGTGGTGTTGTAGCTGTGATGCTTCCCCTCACCCTGCCACTACCTCGCCCACCACACCTTTCCAGGTGAAGGTGCGTGACCTGTACGCAGAGCAAGACCTGGGCACCGCCGCCGGCAGCCTCACTGCCCCCGTCCAACCGCTCGACTGTACCGTATTTCGCCTCACCCCGGTACTGCCAAGCAGCACCCTCTCCTCCGCCTCCTCCACTGCCCCCTCCGTCTCCTCCTCCTACGCTGCCGCCACCTCTGCCACCGCCACCGCCGCCGCTGATGCCTCCACAGCCGCTGCCGCCGCTGCTGATGCCTGGCGCCCCTGGCACTCCCCTCTGCAGCAGCAGCTGCAGGCTGCCCTTGAGGCGAGGGAGAGGCAGGCAGAGGCGCAGCAGGCGACTCTGTGGTGGCAGCAGCTGGCAAGTGGGGGTAGTGGTGGTGGAGGCCGGTTGCAGGGGCAGCTGGTGAGGTCGAGGGGCGGGGCGCAGGTAGCGGGTAAGCCTGTGTTCATGGCGCAGCCTCTGGGGGAGGACGTTGGGGGTGTTGCGGGGGTGGAGGTCACGCAGCGCTAGTGGTGGGGGCTGGGCTCTAGGCAGAAACTGCCAGCTGGAAAAAAGTACTTGCAAGGGGATTTCTGAAGAGAAACTCTTTCTGTGAGCTGTCCGGGCAGGATTGTCTGTTTGTGTATTAATGTCTACAGTTGGTTGTCTGTATAGGAAAGCGCTGTACAAAAGGCGGTCGGATGTGATGGGTTGGCAGGTGCACGGGGCTGTTGCGCCCACAGCTACTACAACGTTCTGACAGGCGGCCGACAACAGGCCTGTCAAAGTGTATCATAATGCTGGTACTGATACTATCATACCTGCTGATACGGATTTTATCATACCAGCGAGCAGTTTGCGCTGCCAAGTGTCTTGATTGCTGGGGGGGCGCACAACAACCTGCAGGCACCCAGCTGGCACGTGCATGTGGCATGTTCAAGTTTCAAGGTTATTTTAAACAGGTGTACAAAATACGAATGTTCCCCGTGGGCGTGGGCATCTGGATTGCGTTGCAGGTGCCCGCAAGGCTCATGCACTGAGGCAACATGGCAACATGGCACACGTGCAAATGCATTGCACCATGTTGCACTCATTCCTCTGCCTACCCATGCCTTGACAGTTGACAGGTGCATTGAGAGCTTTGTTCACCACCTTTCAGTAGATGCCACGGTGCACCACATGGCTTCATAACCACAAGGGGTTATGTTGCTGTTTCTATCCAGCTCTTGTAAAATGACAGCTGCACATTTCAAGGCTTCTGTTTTGAATGCAGAAATGAGGCCAAAGGCATTGGGCCACCTGGGTGGTGTGTGTTACAAGGTTTAGGGCACCGCGAGGGCGCATACAACCCCTGTCCCAAATGGGCCAGGATTTACAGGCTCATGACCGAAAGTGGCTCGAAGGTCTTCCCCGCAAGCAGGGCACCCGAAGTCCAGAAACCATAACCGAAACAAGGTCCTTCCGCAATGGGAATCGAACTCGTGACCTCCGGAAAAATACCAGGGTACTTCTGCCCGCTCACCTGTAGAAGATAATTTATTTACACGAACACCACAGGTGATCAAGGTACCGCCAACTCCACAACCGAAACTCAAATCCTCTTACTCGTCATCAGCCGGAATCGAACAGGGGCTCACCTGTACTGAAAATAAGCTGCTGTGCGGTTCCCACACGTTGTGGGCAACATCAGGGTGTGAAGCACATTACCGGCGCTTCCAGAGGTTGAGGGGGGGTGCGCATCCCTACTACACGCACACACCTGGTTAG
>JAWZTI010001679.1:0-11942 GCA_039880955.1 Chlamydomonas urium | reverse complement strand
CCCTCTTTCCCTCCTGCCTGCCACCCTTCCCTTTGCCCCTGCCCCTTCCTCTGCCTGCACACCTTCTTCGCCCACCTCCTTACCCTCCCCGCTACCCTGCCACCCTCGCCCTCCTCCTTCTCCCTTGCTGCGCACCTCCTTCTTGAAGTAATCGCCAAAGCTGAAGTTGCCGAGCATCTCAAAGAAGGTGTGGTGGCGCGCGGTCACACCCACATTCTCAATGTCATTGGTTCGCACACATTTTTGGGTGGTGGTTGCACGGGGCACCTTGCGCTGAGCCTATGAGCGGTCGAGGTGGCGCAACAAGGAGCTGACTTGAGGACGCGTTTGCGGGCCGCGAGGGGACAAAGCCAGCGGGAGCCAGAGGGAAGGTGAGAAATTGCAGTGGCTGAGAGGCAGAGAGGATTAAGGAAAGAGGGACAGAGTCATTGGTGCCAGTCCCTTACCCAGTACAACATGTATACCCTACCGATGGCCAACCCCCCTCTCCACCACACCTCCAAGCAACCTGACCCACACCACCCCCGCATGCCTGCCCCATGGAGATGAGGTAACAACAACTTCTACAGCATTGCCTTTTCACCACTTGTACCACACTTGCACTCAGGGCATCCCCGCGTACCTGTCCCAAGAACATGGGCTTGCATTGATAACCAGCCCCAATGTCACACCGCAAACGACCAAACACCCTCAAGTAATCCACCTCAGTGTACCTGCCCCGTAATGACCGCACCCCCCTCCCCACCATACACAACCCAGTACCTGTCCCAGGAAGATGGGCTTGAACCGCCGTCTCCAGCACTGATGGCCAACCCCCTTCACCGCCAAAACACGACCAAGTACCATCCATCGCCCAGGCCATCTCCTGCGTACCTGTCCCAGGAAGATGGGCTTGAATTGCAGCATGCCTGCAATGGTCAGCAGCACCGTCGGGTCCTCGGGTACCAGCGAGGAAGAGGGCAGGCGGGAGTGGCCGCGCGCCTCAAAGAACGACAGGAAGCGCTCGCGGATCTCAGCACCGCTCTGTCACAACCCACGGGGAGCAACAGGTGGGTGTTGGCAGTGGTGGATTTTGCATTGTGACAAACAGTGGGGGTTACAAGCGCCACAAAGTCTGACTGGGGGGGAGACGAGAGAGGGAGGGAGTGAAGCAGGCGGTTGAAGGAGGGACGCAGCAGGGAGCCGGGGCATGAGCGGCCAGGGCTCACCATGCCCCCTGACCCAAGCAAGCAGCCCCACTGCAAGGAGGCACGGCACAACCTGGATGCGTGCAGGGGTTGTAGTTTGGAGTTTGTTTCCCTTGGTGCTTCCTTTTCCGCTGCTGCCATGCTCCATACTGAGCCACTCCTTCCTGAGCCATGCATCCTAGCTAAGTTTGGGTCTGGTGGTTGCCTGGCACCATCTGGAATCACGGTCTTCTTGCAATGGACCCATGGCGCTGGTGTGAACTGCCTGCGGTGCTGAACAGTGCGCCCACCAGCTTCTGAGACTTGCTCGGGGCCTGCAGCGTGGACGGCGATGAGGCCATGCAGCGCAGTGCGTCTGCAAGGGGGAAGAAACATAAACAGAGTCAAATCAGCTTGCCGGTGGCTTCCTGCGTGCACAGCTGGTAGCTGTTGTTCAATAGGACTGTCTGAGCCCCTGACACAGCATGCAAGGCATGCAGATGTGTCCACAGCAGCGGCTGACGCAAGCGCACAGCTGGCTGTGCATGCGCCTGTTGCTGCTCCGGCCACAATCCTGCCTGTGGCTACCCCTGCAAGGCAGCCTATCAGCGTGCCATCGCTGCAGCTGATGCACCGTGACGTGCTGCAACGACCACTCAGGTGAGCCTGCGCGTGCTGCGTTGCCCCTGCGCCACGCTGCGCTGAGGGTGAGGTGGTTGGCGCACCTGAACGGTCTGCGCTGGCGCCCATCCAATTGGAGATAGCCGCCAGGCGGTGCGGCCGCATGGAACCCAGGCGCCTCAGGCTGGCCATGCTGCCGATGCCACGGGGAGCGGTGCTGTGCATCGCACAACGAGCGTCTCAAGGCCAGGTGCCGCTCTAGCACCACTTCAGGCTGATGAAGGTGCTGTTACCTACTGCACCAAGGCCTGGCAATGCTCTGGAACCATGAGCAACCCCAATCCAGTGTGGCATGCGTCCACACTAGTGGGTCGGGCGCATCCCGTCGAGTGGGCAACAGGGTGTTGCTTGTGCGCGCAATTCAGCAGCGATGAGCATGCTCAAGAGCTCCACGCAAAGCAGCGTGCGCGGCGCTTCAAGGGCAGGGCCCGTGCCTGCGCGATCTCTGGCCAGCTCTTGCTCCAGGTGCGTGTTCGTGGCTTGTTTCTTTGCAGCAGTTCTGCTCAGACATAACATGTGCCTCCACAAGCATGAGCAAGCCTTCATGCGCTGCCCTGCCTGTGAATACCCTCCGCACCATCAAACAACGTGCAGGCCCATCTCTCGCTCCTTGACCACCCGCGTGTCAGCCGTGGCTTCGGACAAGGTGCTGAAGACCGTCAACGTGGAGCTGGGCGACCGCTCCTACCCCATCTACATTGGCAACGGCCTGCTGCAGGAGAAGGGCGAGCTGCTGCGCAAGCACATCCCCGGCAAGCGCGTGCTGGTGGTCACCAACGAGACCATCGCGCCTCTCTACCTGGAGCAGTGGGTGCAGGGCGGGCGCAGGCGCCACGGCGGACTACCAGGCAGCGTCTCACTCCCACTCACACACGTGTGATGCAGATCCCGCACTGACCAGCACCCTGCCTCCCACTGCCTGTCCCTCTATCACAACAGGACCATCAAGGCGCTGACCGCCGATGGTAAGCTGCAGGTGGAGTCGGTGATCCTGAGGGATGGCGAGAACTACAAGACCCTGGAGGAGCTGCAGAAGGTGTGGGACAAGGCGCTGGAGAAGAAGATGGACCGTGGCACCACCTTTGTCGCTCTGGGCGGTGGCGTCATTGGTGATATGACCGGCTTTGCCGCCTCGTGCTACCAGCGTGGCGTGTACTTTGTGCAGGTGCGCCGCGCTCAACCTCTCAATCTTAGCACAGGTCCAGGCCGGGCCAGGCGTTGCAGGGCTCACGCTAGCAGCGCAGGCGATGGCAGAGGGCAGGGATGGCAGAGGGCAGGGGGTGCAGAGGCTCTCCACCTGGCTGTCCAACAGCAACGCAGCACGTGAACACCAGAATCGTGATGGCAGTCCCAGCTCGTTGGTTCACCCTGGGATTATCAAGGAACTGTGCTCTCCTCACTGCAGGTCCCCACCACCGTCATGTCCCAAGTGGACTCCTCGGTGGGCGGCAAGACCGGCGTGAACCACCCCAAGGGCAAGAACATGATTGGCGCCTTTTACCAGCCCCAGGTCAGGCGATGGGGGCAGCCCAATCGGCCGGGCTTTGCCGCGAGCAGGGCAGGCGGTGCATTTGGGGCTGTGATGGCCTTGGGCAACAGAAGAGCAACAGTGGACCAGCGGCAGATCAAGGGGTACAGAGTGCTGGGGCTGAGGAGACTGCAGGGGCAACCAGGAATGCAATGTGTGCATCAGGCAGGAGTTCATGCACAGGGGCTGAGCTGCAAGGATGCCTGCCTTGTCCAGCTCATGATTTTGTGAAATTCACCTTCTCCGCCTCGTTCGTATACAAGGTTCTCCGCCTTGCAAGATCCTGACTCTGGTGGTCTGCCTTGTTTGTTTGTACCTGTGACCCCAGGTGGTGCTGATTGACAGCGACACCCTTGCCACCCTGCCCGACCGCGAGCTGGCATCGGGCTTCTCTGAGATCATCAAGTATGGCCTGATCAGGTGCGAGGCGAGAGCAGGTGGTGGATGAGGGAGGCGGGCTGGTCACACCAAGGCAGGTTAGGCGGTCTGTTGAAACAGCAGGCAAGGTAAGCTCCAGCTGTATGTGCTATGCCCACAGATTTTGTCAGTTTGTTGCTGTTTCTGCAAATCGGGGCAATGCTAGTCTCCACTCGGCCCTCTGTTTGCTTGATATCCGTCAGCCCCTTCGCCTGGCATTCCCCTTCACTGCCACAGGGATGCCCCTCTGTTCGTGTGGCTGGAGAAGAACATTGACAAGCTGCTGGCACGCGATGCTGAGGCGATTGCCTACGCTATTGAGCGCTCATGCATCAACAAGGTGCGCTGCGCACAGAAAGGGGCGACCGGCAGGGCGGTACACGGATTGGAACTTGTCAGCAGCCACGGTACCAGGAGCATGCCGGGGCTGGTAGACTGGCAGATGTTCAGGCAAGAGCAAGCGCAACCATCCAGCAAGCGCATTCCAAACCAGTGGATTGGAGGTGGTCCAATGGCAAAGCTTTGTTTGTGAAATTAGGTGCAGGCAGCAAAGGCAGCACCTTCTTGTAAGCAAAAGGGAGGTGCTGGATGGCTGTTAGAGGGCGTAGGCAGAGCACCTGCTGGACATGAAGCACTTCTAGGCTGTAAATACCAGCATCAACCGCAGTGCTGCAGCATTCGTGCTCCTGAAGTGTTTTCTCAATTGACAAACTTAGACACCCTTTCACCCTCGCATCAGGCTGAGGTGGTGGCTGCTGACGAGAGGGAGACCAACGACCTCCGAGCCACCCTCAACCTGGGGCACACGTTCGGGCACGCCATCGAGACGCAGGCAGGCTACGGCAAGTGGCTTCACGGAGAGGCGGTGGCAGCTGGTACATGCATGGCGGCCGACTTGTCCCACCGCCTGGTGAGCAACAAACCGGGGCGCAGCATTGCGGGAGCTGGGAGAGGCAAGCGTGTTCGCTTATGGGGGGCTGGTCCTTGCTTGGTGCAGTTCCGGCGCACATGCCCTTCGCAAACAAGTAAGACTCTGAGCACGAATGGCCTAACTTGCCCTCCGTTGGGACCTGCCCTCATCACTCGCCTGCCTCCCCTCCTGCGCTCAGGGCTGGATTGACAAGGACCTGTACGACCGCGTGGTCAACATTATGAAGCGCGCCAAGCTCCCCACCCAGCCCCCAGCAGACATGACTGTGCAGCAGTTCAAGGACCTGATGGCAGTCGACAAGAAGGTGGCGGCGGGCAAGATCCGCTTCATCCTGCTCAAGGGGCCGCTGGGCAACTGTGTCGTCACGGGCGAGTTTGAGCAGAGCAAGCTGGACGAGACGCTCATGGCCTTCTGCGGCAAGTGAAGGCGGCAGCTAGGGTGGCCTGAGGAGAGCATTCTTGGGTAATCAGCCTGGGGCCTTTTGCACTCACAGGTATGGGCCGGGCAGGCGCGATGCCCAGAATGTGGGTGCAAGGTGTATTTTGTTACAGTGCGGCCTGCTAGCAGGCGCTTGAGTGGTCAACCAAAAACTGACGTGGAGGTGACTGACATGGTGACTGGTAGAACGGTGTGGGATGGCCTTCAGGGCATGACAGGCTGCTGCAAAGCATGGCCTTCTGCAGGCAGCCAAGGCAGTGACGAACAGTTCAAAGGTGCAGGCTTGCATGAAATTCGAGAATAGACAGGCCACGTCCTCTGTGTTGGGTCTGTGCGTCATGTAACTGTTTGAAGACCGCAGGCCCCTGTTCGTTGTTGCAACTTGTCTGTAATAGCCTATGCTCATGTGTATGGTGGTGGTACAACATACAATGGCAAGTTGCCACTGAATCATGCAAGCGCGACAGCCTGCAGGCGCAGAAGAATGGCTGCACACAAAGGCTTGGTGTTCCACACTTCACCCTTGGGTGCTTGCATCGGTGTTTTGCACACATTGCGCTTCTACGTGCCACCAATTTGCCATCAGCCTCACGACGCAATTTGTCCAACCCCTCCCCCCCTGCGCGATAAGGGGCGTCACATACGCAGCAGTGCGCGCCACCATCTGCGCCTCTGGGTGTGCGTGCCGCGCACAGCATCAGTGGCACCTGACGCGCAGCCGGACACAGCAGCAGCTGCTGCATGAATCGCTGAGCCTGCTGATTGAGCGTCAGCAGCAGCAACAC
Organism: Chlamydomonas urium; assembly: GCA_039880955.1. Taxonomy (NCBI): domain Eukaryota; kingdom Viridiplantae; phylum Chlorophyta; class Chlorophyceae; order Chlamydomonadales; family Chlamydomonadaceae; genus Chlamydomonas; species Chlamydomonas urium. The sequence goes on along the minus strand of JAWZTI010001679.1, from coordinate 5,996 downwards.
CGCACAGCAGCGTAGCGGTTGTGCATCAAGAAGCCCAGAAGTTGTGACCTGCCGCAGGTGGCAAGGGCTGCTGCATCGTCCGCTCGTGCCGACTCGCACCACCATGCAGCCGCTGCCGCAGGGCAGGCTATCTGCAGCTATGCACGGCTGTCCAGCTTCAAATCGCATCCCAGCATGCGTCAGCGCCGCCCCAGCCAGCAGCAGCTGCTGCTGCTCCGCGCTGCCTCTGCCAAGGGTCAACCGCTCCCGTCGAGCGACGCCGGCGGCCGCGAGCAACGACCGCGGTTCCGCACCTACGGCAAAACTCCTGGAAGACGCGGGCACCCGAAGCTTCCTGTCCTGGGCAAAAGATGCCAAGATCTCCTTCTCCTCGCTGGCGCCAGCCACCTTCGACGGCCTGCGCGGCATGACCGCCACATCAGGCATCAAGCCCGACACCCTGCTCGTGTCCGTTCCGCGCCGATCCGCCATCGTACTGACGCCCCGCCAGAAGTGCCCCTTCCCGGATTGGATCCAACGCGAGTACTGGGACGCCGCACCCTGGTTTGTGAGAATCGCGCTGATGCTGCTGGATCAGCAGCGTCAGGGTAGCTCCGCGCGCCTCGCCGGCTACCTGCAGCAGCTGCCGAAAAGTGTGGACGTTCCTGTGCTGTGGAACGAGCAGTCGCTGCAGTCCCTGCAGTACCACCACCTCATCAACCTGGTAGGGCAGGAGTCAAGGGAACCTGTTGCCGGGGAAGTGGGGCAGTCAAAAGCAGGGGCGGACAGGTTGCTTTGGGGCGGTGTGTGGGGGGTTGTGGTTTCAAGGGGCAGGGGCAGGCATGGTTGGTCATGGCTTCTTGCCTCGGAAATGCTGCACGTGGTCCAGGGAGGTCAGTGGGTCGACCAGTTGACAAGCATTGATCCAGCACCATGGGCAACAGCTGCCCTTCAAAGTGACCTGCCACAACACTTGCCCATCAAAGGCATGCCACTCACCTCAGCCCTGACCCTGGCAACCACCCCCTCCCCTACATGGTGGCGCCATGCAGGTGAAAGAGCAGCAAAAAGAGTGGGAGCGGCTGTACCAGGACCTGGCCACCCGAGGCCTACAGCCAGGCGCCGCCCCCATCCCCAAGGCGTCCTTCTTCTGGGCCATGTCCTGCGTGCGCTCCCGTACCTTCAGCGGGCCGTACGTCGGCAGCACGCTGCAGGACCGCGTGCGCCTGGCGCTTCTGGTCGCCGCGCTCGCGCTCACAAACATCACGCTGGGCCTGTCTGACACCCAGACGACCGCGAGCGCAGCACTGGCGGTACTGGTGTTCAACTTGGTGTATGAGCTGCTGCTGTCCCGTACCGCAAAGCAGTACGCCATGTGCCCGCTCATTGACTTCATCAACCACTCATCCACCGTGGAGGTAAGGGGGAAGGGGAGGAGGTGAGGGGGTGGGGAGGGGGTGGGAGGGTAGGACTACTTGAGCCACAGCGGCAGAAACTGCTGTCCGATGGCCTTTTGCTTTGTCAGAATAATTTTGCAACAGAAACAAGCGGCGAATTATCCCAGAGCTCATACATCTGTAACAAGCCTCAACCCTGATCCTGCCGTCGCACATGCACTGCTGGGCGCCCGCCATTGCCCATGCTCGTCTACTTAGCCCACACTTTTGCACCTGTCCGCACTGTCCCCCTCAACAGTCCGAGGTGTCCTACGAGTTCGTTTCCGACAGCTTCGCGGTGATTGCGTCCCGCTCGTATGCGAGTGGTGAGCAGGTGTTTGTCAACTACGGACAGGCCAACGATGGCCTCATGCAGTACTACGGCTTCAGCGAGGTGAGGATGAGGTTGGGAGGGGGCTGAGGATGAGGTTGGGAGGGGGAGATGGGCGAATGCCCGAATGTTTTCCCCATCCCCCTTTGTCGCGCGACGCAAGGCTTGGAACCTGGGGGTGGCAACAACTTCCTGCCGCCCGCTGCTCCCTGCAGCTCTGAACCACTGAGCCCCTGATTTCCTGAACCCAACCCCTAACCCTGAACCCTGAAACCCTGAACCCTGAACCCTGAACCCCGAAACCCCCTGGTCTGCCGTGTGCACCACTTGCAGCCCAACAACGCCAAGGACTCGTACGTGATGTACAACCTGCTCAAGTGGGTGGACCAGGTGGCTCCTGCTGACCAGCGCAAGCTGGACCAGCTTAACAAGGCGGGGCTGCTCAACGCGCTGCAGCTGGTGCGCAGGACGAAGGGGGGGAGAGGGGGGAATGGATGCTTTGCTGTGCATTTCAGGTGGGAATGTGAGGAAGAGGAAGGGATGGATGCTTTGCTGCGCATTGGAGGTGGGAATGTGAGAGGGAGAGGAAGGGATGGGTGCTGGGGATGAGTGCGCTGATGAGGGCTTCGATGGTGGTTGAAAGTTTGGGACGGTTTGACGCGTCAGGTGAGGCGGCTGCAATCTCAGGGTGGTTTTGAGTCATGCACGCCCTTGTACCCGAACACATGCCCCAGCTCTGAGGCCTCTTTGAGCCCTTCTGCAAGCCTTTTTGCCTGCTTTATGCACAAGTTGCTTACACCGCTCACAAAGCTAAGAAAATCGCACGGGCTTAGACCACAGGTTGTAACCTGCACTGCGCGCAGGTCAGTGTGGCACGCAATGGCGTTCCCGGCGAGACACTCCAGGCTCTGCGCTTCTTACTGGCTCCCGCCTCGCCCTCCTCGGAACCCTCAAGCTTCGCCTCGCCTGGCTCCCCGCAGCTGGAGGCTGAGCTGGCGGCGATGCTGGTGCACGCCTGCAAGCAGGAGCTGGCGTCGCTCGGTAGGTGGCCGGCGGGGAAGGGCAGCAGAGGGTGAGGTGGATCTAGGGCTGCTTGGTTCAACGGCCTATTGGCCTAGTGGGGCAGCAGTCACCCCATCAGAACAAATGCATAGTTGACGCCACACTCAGAGTGGTGCTTTGCGACACTTGCGGGCTCGCCACACTTTGCCAAGGCACACACTTGCGACACTGCCCTGCTTGCTTGTGTGCCTTAGGCACGACAATCGAGGAGGACCAGGCGCTGCTGGCCAACGCATCCAGGGGCCTGGGTGTGGGGTCCACACTCTCGGAAATCGAGCAGGCTGCCATTGCCTTCAGGGTCGAGAAGAAGAAGGTGCTGGTGTCCTGCCTCAAGAGCCTGGGGGTGGAGATGGGCAGCGGTACAGGGGCTGGCAGCTCAGGGGCAGCAGGGGATGGCGGCAAGAAGAAGACAAAGGGCTTTGCTTAGAGGGACGTAGTTGGTGAACGCATGACTGGCTGGTGATGCGGCTAGGGGGCACAAGGACGGACTGCTGCGTAGCAAACGCTTGTTGGGAGCAAACAGTTTTGTGATTTTGCCGATGAGTGGCTGAAGCAGCTGAGGACGGAAGTTCCGTTGGGTGCGCACAAATGGGTGCAAAATCTTGGACACTGCCTGGTGTCCCTACATGCGGCCTGCGTGCGCACACGCACACCATCATCTTGAACGTGTGCACCTGAGCTTTTTGTCAGCGTTTCATCACTTTTACCTGTGCAAGCCGTTTGAGGAGCAGCAATGAGGCAATGAATTGACGTTGGTGTCAGCAGCCTGCACTTGGACGCAGCAGCACAATAGGTAAAAAGACGTTCTAATCGAAATGCCATTTTGCAATTGAAGGTGTGGAGCGCCATGGGTTTCCTGTGAAGCCCCGCAAGCGTCCTGAGGTCCCTGTAGCAGCCATGTCCTATAGGGATCGTGACGACCGCGACTACGGGCGCGACCGCGATCGCGATCGCGGGGGAGGCTACGAGCGCCGTGGCGGTGAGTATGCACATGTGCTACGCTTCGATGCACATCTTCGAGGGCCACAGGATGCATGGCGCCAGCATTGCGTGCGCACCAGATTGAACGCTGCTACCATCGCCATGCTGACACATGGCCGCCATGCACATTGCATGTCAAGGAGGTGGAGGGGGCGACCGTGGAGGTGGTGGTGGCTACGGCCAGGCACGCCGCGTCTCGCTGCTCTGCCGTAACTTGCCTCTGGATGCAACGTGAGAGACCGCCATGCAGCTGCACTGATGCGTTTGACTGCGCGCCTGCCAGGGTTGTCCCTCAGACCCGCGCGCCATTGTCTGCTCTTGCAATGGAGCGCAGGGCTGAGGATGTGAGGGCCATGTTCGAGCGCTACGGCGAGATCAGGTGCGATGGCGCTCCTGCAGCGTGTTTGGCCATTCAACTTGGGCATTCAGCACTCGAGAGTTCACTTCCCTCCCCGTTCTGTGCATGGCAGGGATGTCTACCTGCCCCGTGACTACTACACGCAGTGAGTGCTCTAGCAACAGCTGCTCCGGGACACGCTCGCAGCTGAACATGTTGTGGCAGCATGCCCTGCGTGCATGGTGGCGGGCGAGCCATTGCGCACACGCCTCTGCCCACGGAGCAGGTGCCATTCTGAGCAGAGTTCAGGCAGCTAGAAGATGGCTACATGCCCTGGGATCAAGTTTTAGAGGCCCCGGATGGTGCAAGGCACAAGCCACAAGCCAGAGCCCTAGTCGTAGCCAAGCCCTTGACACAAGGCCGCCGCATGGGCGAGAGGGCGAGCGCAAGGTAGAGCCGAATGAGAGCTGCAAGAGCCAGAGCAAGCGGGCAGAGGTGCAGAGGCAAGAGATGAGGAGGAAGAGGCAAGGCTCAGAGGCTGAGAGATGGACTGAGGCACTCAAGGCAAGGCGACGCATGTTGCTCAAGCGTTCAAGGCTGGGGCAGGCCAAGGCAGACCTCGCCTGCAGATCAAGGGTCGAGCTTATGCATGTGCCAACCATCGTGCCGTTCTGGCTGGTGAACAAGCAAAGGTGCTGAGCTGAAGCTTCCGAGCCATGCTGCATCTTGGTAAATGCCTGGCCTGTGGTCACCTATGGTGTCCTGCATGCATTGTAGGCTCACCACAGTTCAACGGCTGTACAGCTGGTCAGCAAGGGAGTATGCTACCTGTGGCAGGCAGGCATTAGGAATCAGCGCCCATGGCAGCATCAGCCAGGGCATCAGCATAATCCGTGCTGCCCACCCACAGCATTGCAACATCCCACCTCTCCCATTCGCATTTCCTTTCTTTCCCTCTTGTCGTGTTATGCAAAGCTTTGCATCCACTGACGCCCTTGCCCATGCGCCCCTAATTGCTCCCCTGCTGACCCCTTTGCGCCCCCTGCCACACCCGCCCCTTCCTGTTCATCCCCAGGCGCCCCAAGGGCTTTGGCTTTGTTGAGTATCGCGACAACCGCGATGCTGATGAGGCGCTGGCCAAGCTCAACGGCTCCATGTACGGAGGCAGGGAGATCTCGGTGAGTGATAATCGTTGGATGGGCCCGGGGGTGGGACGTGCGGCGGTGCGGTGCAGGATGGGATGGGGTGAAGTGGGGCAGAGGGGAGGTTGGGATCACCTGAGTGCGGGAGTGCAGGGCGGCGGTTGCTCGGCAAGGGCCATGTTGCGCGACAGTCAGAGTGCTGCTGTGCTGAGATTTGCTTCTGCTCACAGTTCGATCCTGTCTTGACCCTCCACCCCAGGTGGTGATGAGCAAGGAGTCACGCAAGACGCCACGTGAGATGCTGCGTCGCGAGGATGAAGAGAAGGGTGAGTCATTGGCAGAAACAGGGCACAGTGGGGGATCAAGCTTGCATGTTGTCGGTGTGAAGGTGTGAATGCCAGGAGCAGAAGGCAGTTGAGACCAAGGGTGGTTGTTTTTGGCATCTTGCACACTTTGCTCTTGCTACGGCCGTGGCTGGGGTGGTGGGCTCTGAGCGCTTCCTAGCTCTGCATCCCTCGACACACGGCAGCAGCCGAGCTGCATACCAAGGCACTGGGTATGACTGCGTGCCTGCTGCGTGCTGGCTGATGTCGAAGACTGCTTTGAGCATGGCATGTGCTGTGTGCCCATGTGTGCAGTCACACGGAGGCGCCCGTCCAGCCGCCGCAGCCGCAGCCGTGACCGTGGCCGCGACCGCAGCCGCAGCAGGGACCGCAGCCGTGGGCGTG
>JAWZTI010001677.1:0-11954 GCA_039880955.1 Chlamydomonas urium | reverse complement strand
GCAAGCCTGTGCGCCCCTGCCCTTCCCCCTCTGGCGCGCTCCTCCCTCTCTGCCCTCCCCCTAGCTGCCTAGCATACCCTTGTTCGCACCAGCGTTTGGGAGGCTGTGCCACTGGGTCGCTGATCCCTCCGAACAGCCGGCAGCAGCGCAGCCCTCTCCACACGAAGCGCCACCTCTGTCTGCACCGCCTCCCTTGCAGTCTGCGGGTGAGGATGGGCACACAGACATACAAATAGGGAGTGTGTAAATTGAGAGTGGGCACACAGGTGAACAAAAAGAGAGCGCTGCCCTTCAGACTGCGAGTGAGACACACAGACAAACAGAGGGTGTAAGACAGCGCTGCCTTGCAGCCTACAGGTGGGGATGTACAGACACATCGTGCGAGCGTGAGTATATTTGGACTGTGTAAGGCGCAACATCAACCACCGCCGCTGCGACCGCCTGCCTACCTGCGCCTGAGCCTCCCTCGCCTCCTGCTCAGCCGCCGCCGCATCCACTGTGTCCGCCGTGCCACCCCTCGCCTCTCCCCCTCGCCGCTGCCTCTGACCTGCGCTCAGCGGCAGAGCCGGTGCCCCCCGCCTGCCGCTGAGCGCTGAGGAGGGGCCAAGGGCGAGGCGTGGGGAGGTGGAGCCGGGCCACGATGATGTTGCCGCGAGGTGATCGGGGGGATAGAGGCAGCACAGGTCCACCGCCCTGTCGGGGGAGGCACACGGGGAGGAAGGGGATGGGCAACAGATGTGGCTGCAGAAATATTCTTTGGACGGGGAGGAACGAAGGGGGGAGGGCATTAGAGGTGGCAGCGAAAGCGGCTGGGGGTTGCGGCGAGGGAGAGCGGAGGTGGCAGCAGAGGGTGTTGGCAGCATGTCCAGTACGTGAGCGTACTGCGTAAGGCCTGATGGGGACGGGCCCCCCTCTTGGGAACATCGACGCTTGATTGTGCAGGACAGGCTCCTAACCCCGCCCTCCCCAACTTGGAAAGATCAGTGGCCAACTGCGCAGGACAGGCTTACAACCCCCCGCAGTTTCCAACCTGGAATGATCTGCGCCCGACTCTGCGGATCAAGCAACCTCCCCCGGCCCCCTACCTACCTAGCAGCGATGGCATCAAACAGTGCGGCGACATCTGTACCGCTGCGTCCCGCCTTGGCGGCTGCCCAGGCCATACGTGCCAGCTCCTCCCCTGTCGCCTGATCAGGCCTCTGCAGGCCCAGGGCAGTAACCGCCCGCCAGGTGCGCTCCACGAGCGCGGCCGGTCCTAAATGGGCCGGTAGGTTGGAGCTTGCTGAGGCTGTTGCAGCTGAGGAGGGCGCTGGCACGCCCAGTAGCACCTGGCAGGGAAATGCGAGTGGGGCATGTGGGGCATGGTGAGCATGGCGGCGATGGTGGTGGTGGTGAATTAGAAGCACTGCCAGATGGGCCAGCAGGTTGGGCCTGCCTGGGCTTGCTGCAGGCGAGCAGGGCGCTGGCATGTCTGGTAACATCTGGCAGGCACATGCGAGTGGGGTGAGGAGCATGGTGAGCGGTCATGATGCTTGAACCTCTGTGTGAACAGTGCCCCACACTTTGTCCTCTGTGTGGACGGTGCCCCAAACTTTGTCCGCGGCATGGACAGACTGTGTCCTCCTTGCAGATAGTGCCCCACACTTGATCATGAAGCAATCTCACACCCAACGCACCTGAAGCCTAGCCATGCTCCATGCAACGTCCGCCAGCTGGCCGAAGGACAGCTGCTCCACCTTCCGTCCAGCTCCCAAACCCGCCGAGGCCGCAGCACCTGACGCCTCCTCCTCCCCGCCCCTCATCCTGCTCCCCCTGGATCGGGCCTGCCGGCGAAGTGGCACATCATGTCCGTTCCGTAACCCTGCCGCCGCTGCGCTGGCTGGCGGTTGCCAGCTTCCTGCCAGCTGCTCCAGCAGCACCGGCAGTACGGCGGGCGGCGCGTAACCCAGGCGCGCAAAGGACCAGAGGCACAGCGCCAATACAGGACCCTCCAGCTCATCGGCAGTATCCATCAGGCCATGACTCAGCAGCCTGTGGCAGTGTGTGGGCACATGTGGGGGGTACGGGTGTGGGGCGTGTGTGTGGGGCAAGTGTGGAGCGTCAGGGCGGCGCACATCCCAGCAAAGCAGTTGGCTAAATCACACGGCCTGCTGCACGGATCTCAGCACCAGTCCATTCAAATCCCCAATAACAGCCACAATTCGTTTTCAAAATGCAAATTCAAACTGCGGTCGCGATCGGCAGTTGGACTCACGTGGCGACGCGCGACAAGCGGGGCCCGGCGTTGGGGCCACCTGCATCCAGCGAGGGCAGGCACGCCAGCAGCTGCGCCACGTGGTGTGACCTGAACAGCCTGCCGTACTGATACAGCACAGACTCGGCGTCGGGCAGCGTACGTGCGGCAGCGATTAGGCGGGAGATGTGGGCGTCGGAGGCGGGGGGGCCTGCGGCTGGGGGCTGGGCTGTCCGGGACAAGGCGGGATGGGAGGCAGAGGAGGAGGGCGAGAGCTGGCGGGGTGAGGAGGGCAATCGGCTGTGTTGATCCAGGAAGGCTTCTGCCTCATGCGGCGTAGATGCCACTGCCAAGTGTGATGGGCCAAGGGAAGGCCTCGCTCGGCTGGGGATTAGGGTTTGGGGTTCAGAGCGGCGCTGGTCATGCCGATGGAACAGCGTGCCGGAGCGTCGGGTGCGGTCCAACGCCAGGCGCACGGGTGAGACCGACGTTCGGGAGTCGTCGTCCACACCCTCGCCCTCCTGCATCCGCAAGCCTGCTGGCCTTCCCTGGATCCCACCCGCTGGGTCAGGGGCCGCGGCGGGGCTGGGTTGCTGTTGGGTTGCCGGGTCATGTGGGGAAGCGCAGGGCGCCTGAGCCGTGGCGGCGGCGGCTGTGGCCAGGGACCTACCTATCCCGCTGCTGAACAAATGCTGCAACCCTATGCCACCAACCCCGCCAGCCCCTGCTGCCTGCGCTGCCGTGAAGGTGGCTGTGGCTTGGAGCTGTCTCAGCCTGATGGATGGCCTTAGTCCTGTTCTGCCGCGTGTGTCAGCGGCCAGCGCTCCCATCGCTGCTGCAGGTGGCCTGCCCAGCGGTTGAACATAGTGCATGGTCATGGTGTGCCCTAACCTATCTGTTAAGAACAACTGTGGTTGCAATAGATCTTGCCACCGGGTGAGGTACTGCCAAAAGATAGGGCCTGCGATGTGGTCACCAATCTGCACACCCCGCCGCCTGTGTATGCTTCGGCTGCCGCTGGAGCCCTTGCCGCGTTGCTGCTGCCAACAGGCGTGTGATGTACTCAATCTGCTGCTGTTTTGAGGGGGGGAAGGTGTTCTAACTGCTGCAGGGGTGCTGGTGCTGGCAGCGCTATGACTGGCGGCTCTGCTTGTGTGCAGTCCGCTGGCCGCTCGTATGTTGCCACAGCCCATACATACATTGCCAACGTTCAGCAGTGCCTGCATGGGGCATAAGAAAGCTGGTGCGTGGCACTGATAGCTACGATGCAACAGCATCATGCAAGGTATTACCTTCAAGCTCCTGCACCTCCACTGAGCCATCACAAGCTGACGCATCACTGCTCCATGGAACCTGACGCGAGGGATCCTGCATGGACAGGCTGCGCGCGGGTTGTGCAGGTGTTGCGGCCCACGCAGTGTGAAGCCCAAGTGGGTTTGCAGTGGGACTTGCCATGAAGCATCGTGAGGCAGTGGCAGGTGCAGGATGACGAAACATGTGCGTCACGCGCTGTTAGTTTTAGTGAGCGTGGTTGCGTTATGTGCAGAAGCCATGCCACCACGCGGAGCAGCTGGCTACGCCAGCGGCAATGCTCAGGGCCAGCGGCGCACGTGGCTCACTTCGGATCACAGCCAATCGCAGGCGCTGCACCAGCGGCAACACACAACTAGCAATGACGAGAAACCCTCTTCCACCTCCAGCTCTCGCTCCAGCACAACTCCTCAGCAGGCCAAAGATGACACGTTGCAGGCCAGCATACAAATCGCGGCGCGCCAGGCGCTGTTCGACTATGCCACGCAACAGGGCCTGGCCATGCTAGTGCAGCGTGTCACAGGCCTGGCAGTGCCCGACGTCACCAAGACCTTCCACCTGCCGGTCATTGGCGACTTTGAGCTGCACCTGTACACGATACGCGTCCAGGAGTTCACCGTGCCGCACGAGGATGCGCGGCTGGTGATCCTGGACAAATTCTTCAACCTCTGGGTGGAGCAGGTTGGCATGGGTTGGCATCGGTTGGTGTCTCGTGCACATCAGGCTAGTGGAGACTGGGTAGGCATGAGATTGGGAAGAGACAGTGGCAATGCTGGCTCAACCGCAGCGTGTCCAGCTGCAGGCACAGCATGCACAGCGTGCAGCTCAGCAGCAGCCCTCAGCCATGCTCACACCTCCACGCCCACTGCCTGTGCTCCTGCACTGCTCTGCCTCCCGCTGCAGGTGTCGACGCACGTCACCTTCGACTGGCACTGGGAGAAGCCCGGCCTTGGCATCCAAGGCACAGGCGACGGCGAGCTGTTCTTGCGCAACGGCGTCATCAATTACGTCTTCTCGGTCGCCAAGAGCGACGAGACGTCGCGCCCAAAGCTGGACGTCAAGGTGGCGGACTCGTTCTTTGAGTCGACCGACGTGCGCATCCACGCTTTTGCCGCCGACTGGCTGTACCAGGCGGTGCTCTCACTCTTCAACGAGCGAATCAACACAGCCATCAACAAGGGTATCGCGCGCGCGCTGTCGGATGACGTGCCCTCCGCCCTAGACAATGTGCTGGCCTCACTCCCCACCCGCGTGGACATCAAGGGCCTGCCCTTCGTCACTGCGTTTGACTACTCCATTTACACATACAGCTACGTGCTTCTCAAGGGCTACGGCGAGGTGGAGGCGCCTACAGCGGCGTTGGGCCAGGCAGGGCAGGTGGCATCATCGGGGGCGGACGTGCTGACGGGGGCAGGAGCAGGGGCAGGGGAAGGTACAGAGGCCGGAGGACTTGAGCAACAGCAGCAGCAGCAGCGGCAGGCGCAACAACAGGTCCTGCTGGGTGCCGCCGCAACCACGCCATCTGCGTCGCTCTCCTCCACCCTGGCGACTCCAGACGCCTCCTCCTCACAGCTGCAGCGCTGCCCCTTTGCCGCCTCCGAGCTGCCAATCAGCGGCCAGGCCCTGGCAAGCGAGCCACACATGGTCACGCTTTACCTGCACGAGTCGCTGCTCAACTGCATGGCGTGGGGCATGTTCAACGCCGGTTCCCTCAAGTTCAGTGTCGTGGACGGCACCATCCCTAAGCTGCACCTGACTACCGACCTTATGGCCATGCTCATACCCCAGCTACCCAAGACGTACCCCCACCAGCTCATGCGCATCGACGCAGAGGCGTTGTGTGCACCCACGGTACGTTCTCCAAGGCGCTGTCGATCAGCGTGCGTGCGTTCAGGCGGGGGCAAGCAGGTTGTGCTGTGGTGGCTGTGCAGCGCAGATATGACAGCTGTGAAGCAAGGGCTGGCAGGGCCCCAAGTGTGAGGACGAGGCAGCAACGGAGTCGGGGGGGACGCGTCTTGTACCGCTGCGCGGCTGATAAGCTCTCTCTCTGTGCATGGTCTGCCGTTGTGAAGGGACGTGGAGCCCTGCGACCTTGCAAGTGACCTTGCTTCCATCTCCATGTTTTTGTGTGTACCTGACTCTGTGCCTTCCGTTTGCGTGCACATGATGCGCTTGCAACCATGCGTGCGTGTTGACAGGCGTCCTTCAAGGCTGACCTGGTGACGGTGGAGGCCGCTTACCGCACAACCATCTATGTGGACAACCAGACACTGGGCGTACCCCTGGTCGCGCAGCTTGACGCACACGTGACCATCACAGGTATGTTGATGATGGGCTGCTTACACGGGCCCTGGAAGTACCCTTCCCCTCCTCCTGTCATCCACTCGTGGCCTCGAAGATGTCACCTATGCATCGTTGAACCTGAGATGCGTATCGTGTGCCTGTTGCGTGGTTGCAGGGATGTTGAGCTGGGATTCGACCACCATTGCGACGGCGGTGGTGAAGCACTCTCTGGTGCAGTCGACCATGGATGTGCCACTGCGGCAGTGGGACACGACGGTGGCCTGGTTCATTCAGAACTACGCAGGTGCGCAAGGGGGCCTGGCGAGGGGGTTGGGGGGCACCAGCTGCCTGGTGGTAGGGGGGTGGGCAGGGGCGCCACTGGCACCAGGGAGGGGCTAGAAGGGGGGCAGTGCAGGCCAGGGAGGGCGGATGGGCGTGAATGGGGCCCAGTGTGGCCCCATGGGGGCCTGCTTTTTATGGGTGGCCTGCGTCAGTCCAGTGCATGAGCAGCTGCGGCAGGGTGACGAGTGAGATGCCCAGGAAGGCTGCGTTTCGATGCTAAGCGCAGGGCATGCTCGCTGAATTCAAGACCCTGCAGGCCTGGTGCTGCATGATAGCATCATGCATGCAACACGTGTTATCGTGTGTAACACATGATGCTGTTTGCGCCATGCAGCATGCGCATGCAGCCGGTACCGTGCAGTTGCATGTGGTCCATCGAACCCACGTGCACGTTGACCAGCGGTCCAGGGCATGCATGAGCGCTCACCAGTGGCAAAAGATATGAACCCTAGGCTCAAACGCCTGCGCATGTGCTGCCCCTGCTTTGTGCCCCACACCACTGCCCCCCCACACCACCTCGCGCACCCCCTGTGCCCTGTGCTCAGGCCTGTACCCGCTGCAGTTCCTGGTCAACCAGTTTGTCAAGACACCCGTCACGTCCCTGGTTGCGCTTGTCAATGCAAACGGGGTGTCACTGGATGGCTGGTTTGCGCTGTCAGGAAATGTTCAGCTGCAAAACCTGGCGTTGACTTAGTTGACTGTTGCGGTGCTTGACGTTTGGCCTTCAGGTGTAACATGATGCATGCTGACAATACACTCCGGCAACAAGAAGTGAGGGGGAATGTTCCTGCCCTGTATTGATGCCATTTCAAAGGGTTCAGTGGTCTTCTTAGGACCTGGCAGTTAAGTGTCCTAACCAGCGCTATATCTGGGCAGTCTGTGCAGGAGCTTGAGCAGCGCGCGCACGCAAACGCGTTGCCACGCTCTCTGAAGCTGGTGCGCGGGCACGTCGTACGAGGCGTGTTGCCCAACAAACTGCCGGTCCTGGCAACTGGGAACTATACAAAGCTCCTTTCGCGCGCTTTCCCCCTACACCTGTGGAGGCCTCTGCGACACCACGCATCACGCTGGGCCAGCAGCGGCGGCCCTGAGCATCGGTGGGTGCGTCATATATTGTGCCTGTCAGGAGCAGCTCCGACCCACCCCTGCAGGCCAATGGCGCAGCGCAGACGCGCCTTTACATGGTCCTGCACGCAGCTGTTGGCTGCTACAGCACCTATGAGCAGGCGCTCGTCTCATGGTCCTTGCCTGCTTCCCTCTGCACCCAGGCACGACCCACAGCGAGTGCAACGCCAGCAGCAGTGTGCTTGCTGCCGTTGCCATCAGCGCTGAGGCTGCCGGCTGCTTTGGTTGGCGCTCACGTGCCAAATCAGTGCTGAAATCATGCGCAGCTGCAGCTTTCGGCTGAGCGATGCGCTGGTGCAGCCCTGTGAGCGCCAGGCGCTGCTGGAGCTAAGTTGGCCGCAGCTTCCAGCTGTCCAGGACTCGGCGCAGGACGCCGAGCCGCAGCTGCATGAACTCATCATGAGGGCAGCCATGGAGATCGAAAGCGGCAACCTGGATGACCTGCTATTTTCGCATGCAGCAGAGAACGGGCCGGCTGCCAGCGGCAGCCTGAGCGGCGCTAGTTGCAGCAGCAGGTTGCTGCTCTCAGGAGAGCTGTGGAGCACCTGCAGCGACGCTGAGCTCCTGAGCGGCATCACCCACAGCACCATGCCCAATGCGCTGGACGCCCATGTAATGGACCTGTGCTCCTTCGGGCCCTTTACAGGCCTGCCCAGCGAGCAGGATCTGTTTGCCCACCAGTTGCCAGCATTCACCACGCCCACTGAGCTTGCTCCAAGTGCTGCAGCAGCTGCGGCACCCCTGATGCCCATGCAGCCCATCGTACCAGCCTCCCTGCTACCCCGCCAGGCACCACCAGCACTGGGTGCCATGGGCAATATTGCCGCTGTTAGCAATGTCAAAGCAGCTGCTGGTTCCATGCACCTCCCTGACGGCCCTGACGGTCCTCTTCACAGCCTGGGCCTGGGTCTGAACCTCAGCCGCAGCGCCAAAGCCATGAGCGTGGTATTTGCCTGCAGCAAGTGGACGCCGGTGCCGGCAGCATCGGGCTGCAGCGAGGACAGCGGACGGCCATCCGACACCAGCATGGGCACTGCCGCCACCGCCACCACCGCCGCTGCTACAGCTGCTGGCACCTTTGTCGCGAAGAAGGAGCTCAAGAGGCGGCCTATCAGTCCCAAGCCGGCAGTGACCGCAAAGCAGCTTGGTCAGGTGAGATCAAGGCTGTCAAGGCGGCCTTTTGGGATGGGGCGGGGCCACGTTATGTGAACCAACTGAGTTAAGCCTTGTGCAGCAGCTCCTGCGCAATGCGTCACACGAGTATGTCACGGTGAGACGAGAGCTCAGGCCAGCCTCTGCCTGTTGGCAGGAAACGACAGCCTGCGAGGGGCCTGGTGATGAGGTCCAGCGCTGACCTGGGTTTGAAAGGCAAGGCCAGCAAAGACCATGGGCAACATTCTCAAAGCCTGAGCAGTATCAATGGCAGCAGTGCTATGCGCTGCACCCTGCAACTCATACATTTGCTGCACCACCTCCCCTGCCCCCAGCTGATGCACATGCCAGTGAAGGAGGCGCGTGCCAGGCTGGGCATCTCCAAGGAGAGCTTCCGAGCGCTGGTGCAGGGCCACGGCCTGAAACGCTGGCCGCAGCGCCAGCTTTCGGCACTGGACAACCTGCTGGACTGGGTGCGCGAGGACGCAAAGATGGCAGGAACGGGCCAACTGGAGGTGAGGCACGGCGTGTGGTTTTGCGCTGTTAAGGATGGGCGTGGTGCCCGCTGAGCCTGCTCCCATTTGGTTCTTGGCATGTCGTCGGTAGGTTAGCAGTGACTAAGCTGAGCTGGCTTGTGCTTGACGCTTGGCGAGCGGTGGGGCGTGCTTGCTGTGCCATGCTTCCAGCCCCTGATGGGCCCACCAAGGCGTGATCCCCTCACCCCGTGCTCGCCGCTTTCTGCAGGAGGTGGAGGAACGCATTGCTCAGAACGTGATCGCCATACAGAACGGCGAGGCACACGAATTGTACCAGGACCTTCAACAACTGAGCCATGTGAGTAGGCCATTTTACAGTCCGTAGGGCACTGCAAGGGCACAAGGACCTAGTGACTGGACTGCTGGAACGCATTGCAAGGGGATGGACTTGTGGACCTGAGAACCTCTGGCTCGGAGTGTGCTTTTGTTGCAGCAGAGGTCAGACCTGTTGCACCTGTTGCATCAGCATCAGAGATGTTGCGTCGACGTCATACTCACGCTCCTGTGGACTGACAGAGGCACTCTCGTGTCGCTGATACCCTGCAGGTCTACCACAACCGCAAGCAATAGCAAGTTGCGATGAGGCGCAAGTCAAGCGTCTGACGATGTCGTGCAGTCAAGCGCCAAACGACCTGGTGCAAGTCAAAGTGTGTAACGATGAAGTGCATGTCAAGCGCGTCACTTATGCTTGAAGGTGCCCAATCTCCACCCTGCACCATGAGCACATGCATGGGGGCAAGCCAGCGCCGAGTGCACTGCTTATAATGGGTGTGATGAGTGAGCATGAAGGACCAGACAAGCAGTACCACCAGGCGCTAGCCCTCGTCACCCAACGGGCGCCATTAGATGTACGCTGAAGGTACAGCTAGCTGTTATGTCACCGGTTAGGTGGGCCTGATACTGAGCCTGCAGCTTGGGCATGTTACCTACGCCTGTGGCATGTATGCTCCGATCCTCTTAACGCAGGGAGGCCAAAAACTAGTGCAGACACACCACCGCCAAGCGTCGCGGTGGTGTGTAGTGCCAAGCTAACATGCAACGTTGTGACTGTTAAAAACCCTCCCCCGCGTGTGTTACCCGCTGTGTCTGAACGTGTGTGCGTGCGTGCCGCGAAGCCGCATGACCTATCTAGCATAGTCTTTGCACTTGCACCTGTATTCATGGTGCATATACCCTATGGCTGAACCCCCGAGCAGCTTTGAGAGGGACAGCAGCGTTAAGTTTGCACCCATAGCTCCATGCACCTAATTGCGGCCGAGAGTATCTCTCACACGAACTCAGTAACGGCTCAATAGCACTAGCCATGGCTAATGACCTGTTGACTGAGCACTTGGCGTTCCACTTCCCCTACGCTATATGCCTGTGCCTTGCAGCACTTTCTGTCGGGTTTGAGAGGCACTGCCTGGGCTGTGCTGGGTGCACGCCAGGATACCTGTTGTGGCTTTCAGACTGCCCAGTGTGCTTGTTGATAACCATTTTCCCATGGACCAACATAACAACACGTGTGCACCAAGGCAGCTACTTTTCCGAATTGCTGCGGTGCTGCAGACCTCCCTGCATGTCAGAGCTTTACCTATATCTTGCATTGCGTTTGCAGCATGCTTGTTTTTTGTGGGTGTGGGAGGGCAACGGTGGGTGTCAGTCTGAAGGGTAGACTAGTTTCTAGTTTCAGAGGGTTTCGCTCCAGAGCCTGGCATTTTTGCCTGTCTTTACCACTGTAAGCGGGGGGGGGCGTTCATTCATTAAAATAAAAAGTGGCAGGATTGCACAAGCGTGGGCAGGATTGCTAAGCAGAATCGTAGCACGCTGTCCAGAGCCCGTGAATGGCGCTCAGCCTGGCGTGGTGCGTGACGTGCTGCCTGCTATGGGCGCGCGTCGCCGCTGCCAGCCGAGTTTCGCCACTGGTGCAGCAGCGGGTTGCTTTTGAGCAGCATGTGCAGCAGCTCTACGCGACCGCGGACCCGCAAGAAGAGCCTGAATCGAGGGCTTCCGGCTTGGCGGTTGACGGAGATGCTTGTAGGCAGCCCAAGCATGGGAACAACCCTGCACAGCAACATCACTGACCCCAGCCTGGAGGGCATTCTTGCTGGATGACATGTGTTCTTCCTGCTTGCTGCTGCACACTGCCGCAGCCGCCATTCCACTGTGCGAGTGTGAGCGCGCCCAGGGCCCGCCTGATGGCCTGGGCTGTGACAAGGAGGGATGGTTCATCTCCAACTTTGAGAATCAGGGCACATGGGTGAGGCAAGCAGGCAGGCATGTCAGTATGCAGTGGTCATTCAATCCAGGAACTCAACCACCTGGGCTCATAGCTATCAAAAATGTGATGAAGTGCATGTTGTGACCTACACATGCACATGGGAAGCAGTTGTGCCAGTCACGCTTGCCCAACACCACCAAGTCCCCTCCTTTTCCTGACACCCGCAGATGGCGGGTGGTGGCCTGGTGCCCCTGTCACACGCCTTCTGCTGCCGCCCCTGCCTGCCCTCTGAGCAAGCGACCCAGGGTGTCTTGCCATCGCCTCCAGTTGCCGTCATCTCCCTAGGCTGCCATGCGTCAACCGGCCATGCATTTCGGGCTCTGGAGTGCGAGGCGGGCGGGGCCAGCTTCGCCACTGGTGGGTGTGGACAGTGTGAGGGGCCCAGCGGGGTTCCGAGGGAAAGGAAGGCTGTGCTCTGATGTTAAATCTAGATCAGGAAAAGAAAGCAAAAGTGCAGATGCAACGATAGCATGGCAATGGCACTCCCTAGCTTCAGCGTTCACTTTCCGCTTACGTGGAAACCAGCTCGTTTGTCGCCCTCCTGCCGCCGACGCGCAGGCTTCTCCCAGGCAGAGCGAGTCGTTTCTTACTATTTCGACGTCTATTATCCAGTTGGCCAGATGGAGTGCTGCACGCCGGCGCTTCTGCTTGCTTCGGGCGAGCTGTGGGAGGTCAGTTTTGGGTCGGGGGCCAGGCAAAGGGTGACAGGTGT
>JAWZTI010001676.1:0-11955 GCA_039880955.1 Chlamydomonas urium | reverse complement strand
GGGAAGTAGTCTGCATGGTAGCGGTCGAAGCCATGGCTCTAGACAGACGCAGGCTGTGGGCAGGGCACCTCGAGGCGGAGGAGGTGGATGCCACACAACCACTCATCACAGATTTTTTCCTGCCACTTGCTCCGGCCACTGTAATGGCTCAGCCCTCACCAGCAGATGAAGCTGGTCACATTGCCGTGGGCCACTTCTGGGCTATGTTGGATGACTTTGTGTCTGTGGTGGATCCTCCACCAAATTGGTCAAGCGTGGGACCTAATCACCCACTCATGAGCTTCCAACCGTCGAAGCTAGTTCTGAAGTTGCCCCCACACCGGGCACTGCCCCCACACTTGGACTGATATAGTCAAAGTCGTTGTTTTCTTCATTGGCGAGTTGTCAGGGAGCAGTAGAGACTGCTTTTTTCTGTGCCGCAGGTCAGGTGTGGCGTAGGGGACCGCGCACGCACGCTTTCGTCCCAAGCTAACCTAGGCTTCGGCCGGGGTGCCTGATTTCGCCTGTGATCATGGAGGCAGCTTTTCTATGCCCAACTTGAACAACTTGAGCCTTTTTGTTGGCCTAACAGTGTAGGGGGTCGTGACACTTGTGTGGCGACCCCAGGCCGCTGACGAGCCTGTAACACCACACGCAAAAAAAACAGTTGGGCTCTAGCTGCGCAAGCATGGCCAGCACGGAGGCTACCGTGTCAGCAGATGCCGTCAAGGCGCGGCTTGTGGAGGTGCTGCAGGCGCAGGAAGTCACTGTACTGGACACCAGTGGGGGGTGAGGCGGTGTGCTCTGCTTTGCTAGCATGAGAAACTGAGTCAGAATGTGCATGCAGTGCGGTTGGCAGCATCATAGCATGTGCCGCGATGAGTCATGACGCAGACCCGGAGATGCATGCAGCCGTGCAGCTTGCACTCAATGCTCATCCATTCTGCTGCATGCAGGTGCGGGGCCAGCTTCGAGGTGACGGTGGTGTCTTCACAGTTTGAGGGCAAGACCATGCTGCAGCGCCACCGTTTGGTGCGTCAGCACCATGGCGTGGGCTCCCGGGTGTGAGGGCTACAGTGATGCTTGCCTAAGCAGCCTGGCGGAGCTCACAAAAAAGCATGCATACACAAAGGCAGCTGTGTATCTGCTCCAAAGCGGCCTGGCAGCCGGGTCCACTAGTCAGGGTGCACCAGGGAATGCCACAGGCATATGCCTCGGGAAAAGACCCTAACAAACTTTTCCACAGTTGTGCTCAAGCGGCTCAGGGAGGGTCCTTGTGGTCATCAGGCCCATGGGGAAGACTTGTGGCCAGCTGTGCAACAAGCAGCGCTTCACAACAAGACGGCAGCTAAACGGCCCATGCCAATCTGTGAGTGACCCTTGTGTGATGCCCTGACCACCCTTTCCCTAAGCACCCTGCAAATTGCCATTGGCTGCAGGTCAACGACGCACTGAAGGAGGAGATGAAGCATATCCATGCTCTTTCAATAACAAAGGCCTAGACGCCAGCCCACGCCACGGCAGCGCAGCAGCAACAATGATGGTTGTCTCACCGGCAGCAGATTGTATGTTGGAGTGCCGCAAGAACTTTGCGAAGGGTGGTCTAGGAGGGCTAAGCAAGCATACCTGCACAGCTTGGGTTGGCAGGAACAGTGCCCGATGGGCAGTGCAGTACTCATGTCAACTCATGGCAGGTTGGCAGTTATTGTATCGACCCTGCTGCTAGCACTGCAGCGCTTAGGCAGATGAGTGCGCCTGACGTGCAGGAAGCGATGGGCTTAGGGTAGCAGGAGTTGCAATGCCTGGGCCTCGGCCACCAACTGTGTGCGCCAGTGGTGGCAGCACTACTGGTCACATTCATAGATGCTGCTGAGTGGGCATAGGCAGGGGTTTCTTTGTGATACTGGCAGGGACAGCTTGTGCACATTACGCTAGGCCTCTGCCGCTAAGCTGCTTCTATGGCACTGTATTCAAAAACATGGCACCAACGCAGGATCAGCTGCACATATGTTCGTAGCATGCTGTTTGGAAACGTAGCATCAATGTCTGCTGCAATATCCTTGCCATGTTGCCTGCAATCTTGCTTGCAATGCAAGCTTGCAAATTGCAATGCAAGTTGCAACTCACCGTTTGGTTTCAACAAGGAAGCTCGCCCGATGATTTCAGTCGACTGAAAGCTTGATGCGGTGCGGCACCAAGGACAAACGCGATGCATCGTGTACGCGGCTTCCTGCCCAGCCCGCACAGCGCCAGCGGCGCGGCCATCGCCGCACCATGTCTAGTTAGCAGTCCCAGCAGCAGCCATGCCTGTCATGGGACTTGCGCATGGCGGGTGCTGCCAGCAGGCATGCCAAGGCCTGCGCAGCATGCAGTGCCAGGCTTTTTCAAAGACAACAACGCTGGCGGCAGCAGCATCAGAGGACTGAGCTGCAGCACCACTGGCATCACCAATACCAGGAGCAGGCGTGGAACCAGCGTCGCTCCAGCCTTGAGCGGGAATGAAAGGGCCGTCACACCTTACAGCAGCTGTATGCTGCAGCAGCGGGCATCGAGGCCCAGGCAGGGAGCAGGCGTGTGCAATGCCGCGCAATCTAGCAGGGGCAAGGGTGGCAGTCAAAAGGAGAGCGGCGGCGGCAAGGGTGTGGTGAGTGGTGTTGTCAAAGTTCGACATACCACTCACTTGAGGTTCACGATGGGACACAGGCCAAATGCAGAGCTGTGACTTCAGCCATAGACCCTTGGTACCCTGCTGTTGATGGCTATGTGGTAACCTGTCATTCCCTCTGTTTGTCATTGGGCAATGACAGTGACATCCAGCGTTGAGCCAGCAGCCGTGCAGACTTGGCAAGTGGGCCAGGAGTATGCTCTGCAGCCCCCACATCCTTCCTTGCTGGTTTACACCTTCCATCCAACTGCAACTCAGTGCCACCCACCTCCGGCCTACGTGGTGCCTCCTGCAGGGCCTCACCTTGCCCACCATCCTGACACTGATGCGAGTGGCCGCGATACCAGTGCTTGTGGCAGGTATGTCGTTGCATGTGGTAGGTAGGTAGGGATGGGCGGGGCCGGAGGGCAAAGGGTTGAGGGGCAGGGGTGGGAAGGTTATCAAAGGAGAGAAGAGCAGGGTTACTGTCCAGTAGCCGGGGAGCGGGCCAGAGCATCTGCGCCTGTGGCAGATTAGTTGTTGGAGTGTCAGGCTTGTCCAAGGTGCTCAGAACTGCCGCCTACCCTTGCATGCGCCGCCATCCTCCTGTTGACTTTCTGTGCAATGACCATCCGCTGGCAGCCTCACTCAAACCTCACCTGCGCAGCCTGGTACTGGCCCTCGCCGCTGTCCACGCTTGTGTGCACAGCCACCTTCGTCGTGGCTTCCCTCACGGACTGGCTGGATGGCTACTTGGCGCGCAAGCTGGTGAGGTTAGCCCAGCAAATGCAAAGGGCAGTACATTGACTG
Organism: Chlamydomonas urium; assembly: GCA_039880955.1. Lineage (NCBI taxonomy): Eukaryota > Viridiplantae > Chlorophyta > Chlorophyceae > Chlamydomonadales > Chlamydomonadaceae > Chlamydomonas > Chlamydomonas urium. The sequence continues at coordinate 8,522 of JAWZTI010001676.1, read as the reverse complement.
GTTGAAGGTTTGATATACACCACAAGATCACGCGGCGGCAGCTGACAGAAACTGCATGGGTGGGAACTGGCGCATAAGGCTCCTTGTCACTCTGCTGACCTGTCACTGCTGTGCTGCTTGACGAACACCTCCACCGCCTTGTGGCAGTTTTCATGAACTCTGAAATGTGCTTGCTGTGCAAGTTGCACATACTAAGTCTGGCCCTGTGCTCAGACCACTCTGCCCCTGCTTTCTGCCTTGACCTGCTACTGCCCTGCACAGAATCAGTTCTCCGCCTTTGGCGCTTTCCTTGACCCTGTTGCCGACAAGTTGATGGTGGCAGCGGTGCTCATTCTGCTGTGCACCCAGCCCATTCCCGCGGGGCCACTCCAGGGCAACACCTGGCTGCTCCCCTCTGCAACACTAGGTGAGCACTGCGCAACCCCACCAGTTCATACTCATAAGCGCTCTTATCCGATTTACCGTGCAAGGGGGGGGCACCTTTTGCGATTGTGGCGTTTTCAAGATTGCAAGGTGACCAACCCCTGCCCACCACCCTGCCCTTACGTGCCCTTGTGAGTATGCAGTCATCATTGGGCGTGAGATCACAATGTCGGCGCTGAGGGAATGGGCAGCGACACTTGGTTCCGAGGCGAGGAAGGCAGTGGCGGTCAACGCATGGGGCAAGTGGAAGACAGCCTGCCAGGTGTGAACAGATTGTGGGATGCGCGCGATGCAAGCCTGCGACACTGCTGCCCTTGTGCAGAGCTTGTCTTCCCAACTTGTGCGGCGCAGCCAAAGCAGCTGCCACAGAGGCTGCCAGCGCATTCCTTTCCCTTGAACCCTGCCGTCCTTCACACTTGTGTGGCAAGCACGAGTACTTCGCCTCATGATCATCGGGGGGAGATGCATTGAACTGATGCTCAGTGGCGAGCCGCAGGCCTACACTTTTCTGTCCATCTAGTCCATTGAGCCCCTCCCTGCCTGTATCACACTTGTGCGGCACACGCAGATGACGTCGCTGACATTGCTGCTGGCACTCCGGGGAGACGCCATGGGCTTGAGCCAGGTGGCGGTGCAGGCGGCGGCGGTGGCAGGCCCGCTGCTGCTGGGAATCGCAGCATGGCTTACCCTCTGGTCTTTGGTGTTGTACTTCAAGGGGTTGTGGAAGTACCTGGGATGAGGGAAGGGGGGGATGCATCCATGCACTGCTACGCTTGCTTCGCATCAAAATCACCTACAATCGGGCTCAGGGTAACCAAGTATTATTATTCACGTGCCAAGTATACCAGAGCACCGTAATCAGTGGCTCTATGCTGCTTCTGCTGCCAACATTTCCCGTCGCCCACACTCTTCACACACCGCGACCTTCGCCCTGAGGCCCTGGTAGCGGTAACTGACCATCCGCTCTGCGGGGTGCAAAGCACAGCTACTGTTTGCGCGTCCACTTCCACTCATCGACTCGCAAGCGGAGCCAAAGGCTTGGTTGCACAGCCCGCAGAGCAGGAAGCACCAGCGCAGCCCTTCTTGAGCTCAGCGAGGCGCGATGTCGAAGCCGGGCAATGAGGCTGTGAAGGTAAGGCAGCTGACATGGTACTGTTGCCTTGGACGCTCGGCGGTTGCCTTCGAGCGCACACGAACATCGCATGCAGCGCGCCGATGAGACTGCATGCTTGGTTGCTGTGTCCAGGTCGTCATTCGATGCCGCCCTCTCAACAGCAAGGAGAAGGAGGATGGGCGCAAGACCATTGTGGAGATGATCACCTCAGAGGGCCTCATCAGGGTAAGCAGCTTCAGTGCATGAGTGAGCGGTGCGCAGTGTCTGCACGCACCATGCAACACCGCATGCACAGAGTCATCACAAGTGACACAGGGCGCACGGCCTCATGATGCGCCCAGTTCCTGCCATGTGCACTGCACACCTGACAAACCTTGTGCCCTCTCAGCTGCCCTGGCCTTTGCTGTCCTGCCTTTCTTTTCATGACCAGCGCCCCTTGCACTGACCCACCTGATGACCACCCCTCAGATTCTTACCATGCTTCTTGCTTCTGTGTCACAGCTGCACAACCCCAAGGGCGACAGCGAGCCCCCCAAGTCCTTCACGTTTGACCAGGTCTACAACTGGGACTCGTCGCAGGCAGACATCTTTGATATCACAGCCAGGGGGATCATTGACAGCGCCATGGAGGGGTACAACGGTGAGGGGACGGAGTAGGGGAGTAGGGGGAGGAGCGGTAGGGGTACCATCTTTAGGGAAGGGAGCAGCTGGATAGCGGCATGCGGAGCTGAGGGAAGGAGAGCGTGCTATGCAGGAGTTTGAATAGGGGCATAACCTACCAACATCAATTGCTGGCAGCAGTGTCCAAAGCTACCATGCAGGGGTACAGCGGCAAGGGGATGGGTTGCAAGCATGAATGACTCGGTGAGCGTTTTGTTGAGCCCCCCTACCCTGCTTCCTTTCACACCTGCAGGCACCATCTTTGCATATGGTCAGACAGGCACCGGCAAGTCGTTTACCATGCAGGGCAAGGACGACCCACCTGAGCTGCGCGGTATCATCCCCAGCTCATTCAACTACGTTTTTGAGAAGATCTCCAGTGTCCGTGAGTGGGAAATTTTCTGGCAGGTCCAGGGTCCGCACTCTGCGTCCAGGGGTGAAACCCAGCCTTGCCTGTAGAGCAGCTGCCTAACATGCTTGGTGTAATACTTGTGACACTGCTGTCATTTGCAGAGGACAAGTTCCAGTACATGGTTCGCGCGTCCTACATTGAGATCTACAATGAGGAGATTCGCGACCTGGTGCGCACAGCAAAGGGTGGCATGCAAGCCAATGCACATTTACTCTCTAGGCTTTCATGGTCGCAACTGATTGTCATGTGCTTATCAACTGCTCTCTGGGCCCTTCTGTCACAGCTGTCCAAGGAGTTTGAGAAGAAGCTGGAGCTCAAGGAGTCCCCCGACAAGGGTGTGTATGTCAAGGACCTCATCCAGTTTGTGGCCAAGGGCGTGTCGGAGCTCAACAACGTCATGAAGGCAAGGGGGGGACGGGAGGCGGCTGGCGCAGGGTGGCTGTGGAAGTGCGCAGTTTACAGTGGGGTGTGACCAGGGAGCGGTTCCCCATCAACGCCTCATGCCTCTTGCTTTACTTGCTTCTCTTTTGACCGCAAATCCCCTTGTATCAATCTAAATGCTGCTGCAGGTAGGGCAGAGCCACCGTGTGGTGGGTGCGACGGCCATGAATGCAGACTCGTCCCGCTCCCACTCCATCTTCACTCTCATCATCGAATGCATTGAGAAGTTCGATGGCAAGGGTGACGGGGACAGCCACATCCGTGTCGGCAAGGTGGGTGGAACGCGCGGTGGGGCCAGGCAGGACAGGGTGGAACAGGCAGGAGGGGCCGGCAAGGGTGAAGCTTGCAGCACCAGGGGTTGAAAGGGGAGCGGCAACGGTGGCAATCGTCGCATTAACGTTGGCAAGGCGGGATGGGCTGTGGTGGGGTGGCCGGTGGGGCAAGGCTGGGGGTGGGCTGATAAGCGGGGAAATGTCAGGTTGCAAGGGTAGCGGCAAGCCAAAAGCTGCCTTGTTGGTGGCTAGCTGAACCCTCCCTCCTGTGCTCTGCTTTCCCCCTGCCTGCAGCTCAACCTGGTGGACCTGGCCGGCTCTGAGCGCCAGACCAAGACCGGCGCTACCGGTGACCGCCTCAAGGAGGGCATCAAGATCAACCTGTCGCTGACGGCGCTGGGTAACGTCATCAGTGCGCTGGTGGACGGCAAGAGCGGACACGTGCCTTACCGTGACTCCAAGCTCACCAGGCTGCTGCAGGTGCGGAGGGGAATAGGCAATGCGTGGGAGATGGGCCGGAGGGAAACTTGAAGCAAACAGGACGCGGCATCCCTGTTGGTCACTCTGGCAACTGGCTGCCAACTGCGGTCTTCCTCGCCCATTACGCTCAGTGGCACCAGCAGGGCAGCAATTACATGTGCATGTCCATTCTGCCTGCCACGTCTCAATACGTCTCTCACCTTGCTTTGCCCTTTTGCATCCCTGCCTCAGGACTCACTGGGTGGTAACACCAAGACAGTCATGGTGGCCAACATCGGCCCTGCTGACTGGAACTTTGACGAGACGCTGTCCACACTAAGGTGAGCGTATGCAGGGGCCCAGATGGTGCAAGGGGCTGAGCATGGCTTGCGGAGAGTGTGGTCACGGCGGCTTGCTCTTCTTGTGCAGCGACGCTGATCACCACTGTTGACTGAGAAAGCACTGCAGGAGCTTTCTGTACCAAGGCAGCAAAGCAAGCAGCCAAAGCTGCTGACCAAAGTCAGTGGATCAGGCGAGTGCACGTTGAGCTCTTGCTTCTCTGATTTATACACGTTGGTGTGGCTGCAGGTACGCCAATCGCGCCAAGAACATCCAGAACAAGCCACGCATCAATGAGGACCCCAAGGACGCCATGCTACGCGAGTTCCAGGACGAGATCAAGCGCCTCAAAACGCTGCTGGCGGCAAGGTGAGGACAGAGAGCATAGGAACATGTGAGGGGGGCGCGGGGGGTGGGGGAGGGTTGAGGACGCAGGGACACACCAGCCGAGGGCCAGGACTGCTCTTGCCCTTTTCCCTCGCAGTAATGGCAGTGTCTGCAGCACCACAAGGATGTCAAGAGCTCCTGCCAAAAGTGTTTGTGCTCTGCATGCCTCCTTCCCAGGGGCGGTGGCGGCGACGGCAGCGGCGGTGCCCCCGGCAAGGTTGTGGAGAAGGTGGTTGAGGTGGAGGGCGACGTTGAGGCCATCAAGCAGCAGCTGAGGAAGGAGCTGCAGGACAAGATGAAGCAGAACCTGAACGAGGAGGCACTGAACAAGGTGTGTGATTGGCAGAGGATTGGGTCATCGAGAAATGGGGGAGTGGCAGGGTAAGGGGGAGGGGGTTGCTTGCAGGGGAGGGGTCTGCGCATTGAGGCAAAAAGGAGCTACTGGCAAGTTGAGGCAAAACGTGAACAAGGAAGCTCTGAAGGTGTGCAAGGGAAAGTTTGAGCAGGGAGGGGCAATCGGCAACTGACACATCATGGTGGGAAATGGCTTACGGCGCAAATAAACCAGCAACTGTGTTTGCAGCCTCAGCGTATGCTTGTGGATGCTATCAAGGCAAGATGCGACTTGTGTGCGTACTGCCATGACGCCTGCTTCTGCAGGCCAAGGAGGAGGCGGAGGCCGAGGCGCGGAGGCAGCTGGAGGCCATCGCTGCAGACAGCAGCAAGACCGAGGAGCAGCGGCAGAAGGCGCGCAAGGCGTTGAAGGCGCAGAAAGTGAGAGGCATGTGGGGGCTGCAACAAAGGCTGGGGTTTTGGGAACATGCATACGCCCGCAGTGCCTGATACGCACTGCCATGTTGCTCTTGAAGAGGGATAGTCTGCTGTTTGGCTGGTGTCACTGCTGGCCACAGCTGCTCAGGAGGGTCTGGGTTCATCTGCTGACCATCACCCCGTGCGCTCTGCTGCGCTGCCTGGCTGTTGTAGGAGGAGATGGCCTCCATTCAGGCTGCAGTGGAGAAGGAGGCGAAGGAAAAGGAGGCGTTGGAGGCTAAGATCAAGGCCATGGAGAGCAAGGTGGGGGTCGGCGACACAATGGATCATGTTGTGCTATTGACACGCGCGCTGGAGACACGCTCTGTGCACACAAGTGCAACAGCAAACGGTCTCTGTGTTTGCAGACGCCTATGCTGGCAACTAGACCAGTGTCTCATGCCGCTGCTGCCTTGCAGCCAAGGCCAGATCACTCAAGCGGGGTTTAGTTATCCTTGAGCTTGCCTGGGCGTTGCCCTTGATTACTTTTCCACTCAAACAGGTGCTCAGCGGCGGTGAGAACCTGCTTGATAAGGTGGACCAGCTAAAGAAGCGAAGCGAAGACCTGAAGCGCGAGGCGGAGATTGCCAAGCGACAGGAGGACGAGCAGCGGCGCAGGAGGGTGGAGATGGAGGAGAAGATGGTGGACGTGAACGCAAAGTACTCTAGCTTGGAAGAGGAGGTGCAGGTGAAGCGGCAAGGGGCCAGGGTGGGTGGGCAGGCATAGGAACTGCAGTACGTGTGGGTAAGAGGGCGAGGTGAGCTGTGGGTGGGCGCAGCAGTATCAGCACGGCGTACATCCCGTCCTCCTACTGACCACCTCAACCTTGCCGCCGTTTCACCTCGTCTTGCAGGTCAAGGGCAAGCAGCTGAAGAAGCTGTTTGAGAAGTACCAGGCCAAGAAGGCGGAGGCCGGCGACCTCCAGGAGCAGTTCCAGCGCGAGCGAGAGGGCATGCTGGAGGACTACCGCATCCTCACGCAGCAGATCAAGCTGAAGAACCTGATCATCGCCTGCTTCATCCCGCCAGACTACCAGGACAAGATCATGCAGCACTGCCACTGGCAGGACTACGACGGGGCGTGGAACATTGACTTCCTGCCATATGCCGGTGAGGAGGGCTCGGAAAGGTGCGGATTCCATACTGTGGAGCAGTGTGGGGATGCGTCAGGAAGGGAGAGTTGCATTGGAGGAAGGTAATGCTATTGATGCCCCATCAGCAGCGACACAATGGGCCCGGCCACACTCATCCCTGGGCAACCTGTTTCCGTGTCCAGCAATGCGGCCCAGGCTTCCCCAAGGGCTTACACACACAGAGCAGGAGCAACGCACTAGCCCTGCTGTGCTTTCGTCAACACACTACTCACGCCTCCGCTTGGCCGCACCCCTCTTCACCCCACCCCGCCCGCAGGCAACGCAATCCGCGCCCACCAGGAGCTTGCACGCACAGAGGAGGACAAGCTGGGAGGCACCAACGGCAGTGGTGAGGACGAGAAGCTGGCCAACGTGTACTTCACGTACAGCACGCTGGAGGACGCGTACGCGGACAAGGCCGCTGGCAAGGTCAGCGGCGCGCGGCCGGGCAGCGCGCTCAAGCGGCCAGGCTCGGCGCTCAAGGTGCAAGGGTTGGAACTGGGGGGGCTGAACGGGAGGGTACTGCAGGGGTGAAGGTCAGCATGGGATACCCGGCACTGCGATGGCCGGTAAAAAGATCCGGTGTAAGCCAGTGATGAGGGTTTGATTCAAGGGGTTGCCGACGTGTGCACACTGCGCGCTCCCCTGATGCCTCAATGACCGTCCTCTTTCTATTGCTGGACGCGGCGCGCGCAGAGCAAGGACCCCACCAACATCGGCTCGCTGGCCGACTCGGTCGCCTTCAACGCCAAGGAGGAGGCTGAGCGCAAGAAGGCGGAGGCGCAGATGCCCAAGGCGAGAGGCCTGGTCAAGGACACGGTGGACCCGCGGCTGAAGAAGAGCGTGGCCAAGTAGAGGCAGCATTGGGGGGAGAGCGCATATGTTGTTGAGCGCTCAGCAGCCTTGTTCAAGGCTCGCCGCGCATGTACATTGTTCTTTCGACCACTGGACATCCCACTGTTATTGATATCGATGGACGCACTCATGTGTGGAGAGTGTAAGCTATCGTTTTCTGACGCATCTTCACACATGTGTGTCCTGGATGTCAGGCAGGCGACATTGAGCAGGTACACATTGGAACAGAGATTGAACCAGGAGGCGGAAATGGGCCGCAGCAGAGAGTGAGAAACAAGCAGGAAGCAGGGCGGCCATGAGCCAAGAGTTAGGGCAGGGTGAAAGGAAGCCAAAGAGCGCGCCGTCATAAGAGTACAAGTCATCTGTGAGCTGCTGGTACGCACCAAAAATGAGAAAATAAAAATGAGAAAATAAAAAATGTTGTGTGGGTGAAAATAAGATGATGCGTCAAAGAAGCAAATTGTCAGATTGGGTCGGTGATGAAAACATGTTCATGTACAGGGCGTCATCATGTTTTGCATGCAAGTAGCCTGCGCGGGCCTCAAAGGGAGCGTGAGGGTCAATGTCAACAGCCCTGACAAGGTATGACCCTACAGAACGTAGCGTCATGCACATGCATGCCGTGAGCCTTTCCAATCTAAACTGCAAGCCCAAACAGCTTCGCCACCGCGATCTGCTCCGCCAGCATTGTAATGACAGGCCTCTCGCCCTCGGGTGCGTGTGCATGTTGCCACAGCAGCAGCAGCAACAATGAGGAGGCAGCTGCAGGTGTTGGCCCGCCCCTTACCTTGAAAAGCAGTTTGAACGTCACCGCCTCCACCTTGCCCTTGAGGCTGCGGAGGCGCTGCAACGCCGCAGTTGGCCGCATAGCGGTGGCATCCACCGTCGGGTTCCCACGCGAGGTTAGCAAGCATTGGCCAAGCTCCTGCAACAGCAGACCTTCGGAAGTCAGCGGGGCACGGGCACAGGACCTCCGCACCAAGCTGTTTGACTGTGTGCAGTGGGGGCAGCAGTGGCGGCGTTGTTGCATGGGCTATGCACACGGTGCAGAGCCATAGCATGGTGCAGGAATCCGTGCATCGCACAGGGGTGCTGTTATGTGTTCGCTTGCTTAGTGTGGGATTTCCACACTGTTGTGAGTTATCAGTGCCGGAACCCAGTGTTCGACGGGTCTTCCTGGCGGCTGCACAGTGTAAACCAAGGCTGTGGCAGTGGCG
>JAWZTI010001675.1:0-11087 GCA_039880955.1 Chlamydomonas urium | reverse complement strand
TTCCCCAGCTGTCCCACTGACCTGCCCATTCCTCCACCTCACCCCTCAACAGCAGCTGTTGGTTCCCCACCCACCATGATGCCTGGAAGCGCTGCTACGGGCATCGAGGTGTCACCGCCCTACCACCCCAGCTGTCGCACTGACATTCATATGCCGTCCACCTCATCCCCTCAACAGCAGCTGCTACTTCCCCTCGTGAACAGCAGCCGCTCCTCCCACCCACCTTGATGCCTGGGAGAGCTGCTGCGGGCATCGAGGTGTCACCGCCCTACCACCCCAGCTGTCACACTGACATTCATATGCCGTCCACCTNCACCTTGATGCCTGGGAGAGCTGCTGCGGGCATCGAGGTGTCACCGCCCTACCACCCCAGCTGTCACACTGACATTCATATGCCGTCCACCTCATCCCCTCAACAGCAGCTGCTGCTTCCCCTCGTAAACAGCAGCCACTCCTCCCACTCACCTTGATGTCTGGAAGCGCTGCTACGGGCATCGAGGTGTCACCGCCCTACCACCCCAGCTGTCTCACTGACCTGCCCACGCCCTCCACCTCAACCCCTCAACAGCAGACGCTGCTTTTCCCCCCACCCACCTTGATGTCTGGGAGAGCTGCTGCGGGTATCGAGGTGTCACCGCCCTCACGCCCCAGGCGCTGCTCCGAGAGGCCCCAGGAGAAGAGTGTACCGCCGCCTGTACAGCCAGGGCAACGGGACAGGTGGGGCAGTACAAACCGTCAACACGTCCTTGCGGGAAGCAATAGGGAGCATATTCCTTGAGCACACCGCCATACAAACCCCTCTCCCACCAACCACAGCCTCTGAATGATCACGTTTCCCCTCTCTTACCCAGAGGGGGCAGGAAGGAGTTTGCAACCTCCATACCAAGCCCTTTCCCTCCAGCCACAGACCCTGAATGATCACGTTTCCCCTCTCTTACCCAGAGGGGGCAGGAAGGAGTTTGCAACCTCCATACCAAGCCCTCTCCCACCAACCACAGACGCTGGACGTGATCCCGCCTCCCCTCGAACCCTGACAGAGCAGTATGCACAACTCCCCTCTTACCCTGAGGCACCAGGAAGGAGGCCTGGCTGCCACTGTTGCGTCCCTGAAGCGCCTTCCGCACTGCCTCTTGCGCACCTCCCTGCACCCACACCAGCCATGGCACTAAGTAACTAGGCCATGTCACAGTCAGTTGGGCATGTACATCTCCAGTACAACAGCACACATCTTCAGTGCAGCAGCACACAGACCCCATGGCTGCTAGCTGCGTGCCCGCTTGTACGCTTCTCATGCAGCTGGCTGGTATGGGACGCTAGTGGATGGATATCCATTGCATCTAATGGACCATCTGATGGTGAACCGAGAGGCCTGCTGCATTCATGGAGTAGCTAGATGATGCCTACCTGGACGGCAGGTGTGGCCTTGGGCGAGGGTGTTGGTGAGGGCACAGGTGAGGGTTTTGGTGAGGGTGTGGGCGAGGGTACGGGTGAGGGTATAGGTGAGGGTAAGGGAGAGGGCTTTGGCGAAGGTATAGGCGAGGGTACGGGTGATGGCGAAGGTATGGGCGAGGGTACGGGTGAGGGTACGGGCGAGGGGTGAGGGGAGGGTGTTGGGCTGGGCACTGGTGACGGGAGTTCTGGCGATGGAGAGCTCAGCAGCAGCTGCGGAGATGCTGCCGCTGCATCGATGTGTCCCTGCATGGCGCTGTCGCCACCTGCAGCCAGCTTCTGGCTCCTGCCCTGATCTGAGTCCTTTGGCCCGCCCCTGACGATGTGCACGACATCCTGCTGCGTGTCATGGATGCCGTGCAGGGAAGGCGACGGCTGCTTGAGCAGCTTCATGGCCCTGCGCGCAGCACGCACGCGGATTGGCGTAACACCATAGCACCATGCGGGCTGTCCCACCAACAATAACTTGAACACCGTGGCGCTGCACGCCTGCAAGCGGCGCTATAGTCGTCATACATGCACCACCATCTGCATCCGCGCACCATAGCAGGTAGACCAGCGCGAAGGCCGTGGCACCGACTGCCACCACCTGCGGCCACCTAGAGCGCGCATGCTTGACGCGGTGATGCACCGTTTTCAACATGTGCGCATGTTTCCAGCTCAAGCAGCTTCGCGCGTGTTGTGCGACACTCAGCTGTTGCTCCAAACAGCGGAGCTCAGAGTGTGGATTGACATGCAGCTGAAAAAAAGGCAGACCTGCAGTCCGCCTCATCATTGGCAGCACCATCATTTACTCTTCTGATTCACAGCACGCAGGCACGCAGGCAGGCAGGCAGGCAGGCAGGGTGCAGACCGACAGACAGAGGGAGTAACAGGGAGCCACCAAAGGGTGCCTGCACAGAACAGAGTGCAGCTGCAACAGCCGACACGTAGCATGTCAAGGTCAGGGCTGGAATTCAATACTGCAGTGTTGGCGTCAACATCGGCCTCCTGACTTGCTCTGCGTTGAACGTGGTGGCAACTGGTCGACACCCGCCCCAGAACAGCGTGCAACAGGTATGTGAGCATGCCCCTGTACAGCGAGATGCATGTTCGCTTCTATCTAGCTCGGTTGAGCGATGGCTTGAGCAGGAATCCTGCATGCAGCATGCCAGGGATGTGCGCGGCCTAGCTCAAGCTGCAGAAGTGGCAATGGCGGCCTGAGCACGTTGGATGCACACCTGCTGTTCCATGGCAAGGGCGTTGGGAAATACTATGACATGAGAAGACATGTAGCTCACAGCTCATGTAGCTCATGGCGTAGATGCCTAGCATAGTGGCCCACCGCATGCTCAGATAAGTTTGTTCAAACAAGGCCCATGTACTGAGGCGAGCCCATGTTGCCGCTGTGGCTGTCATTCTCAGGCCATGATGGACCAGCAAGCGGAGCTGCGCCGGCAGCTCGAGGCTATCATGGCGAAGTAGAGGCGGATAGAGGAGAAGGACAGGCAGCTGCAGGGGAGGGTGTTGCAGGAGAAGCGGGCGCAGATGCTGGAGATGGATCAGAAGGACCCAAATCGGGAGGCACTGATGGGCATCATCACACGTGCAAGGACGATGTACGACAAGGAACAGGATGGGATCAACATGGAGAGGAAGCACCTTCAATATTCCTGCAAAATGGTCTCACAGACGCAAGGTGTGTAAGCGCGGAGGCTAGGGATCCATAGTTTGGAATGGGGTTGGCCTGATGCGCTTGCGTGGGGAGTTGTGTCAGGGGGTGAAAGGCGGCAACGGAGTGAGGGAGCGCAGGGCAGCAGGCAGGGAGAAGTGCAGAGGTGGCGGATGGCAGTGCACAGACCAGCAGCCGCATCGCATGTGTCACGTGCATGCTGTACAGCACACGTGCTCATGACTCATCAGGAATCTGTTGCTGCTCCTCCCGATGCCTGGCTTGTGTGGCAGTTGCACGTCCCAGCAGCATGAAATCCAATCCAGAGGTGTGCTGCACAACCAGGCAATGCATGGAACACAACGCATGCTGCGACTTGCGCGACCGTGAAAGCGTTGGCACTTGCTGCATGCTTGCTATGCAGAATCAGCCCGCCACCTCACAGCAGATTCAGCAGGTCCAGAGGCTGTTGTCACAGATGTGTGTTGGCAACAGCAGCTTCATTACCGGGGAATCTCAAACAGCATTAGGTAACTCAGTTCTCAATAAGATACAGAGAACAGTACTGTTTCGTGTGGATGACTGCCACAGGGCTATGAGCAGGCTGTGACGCAACAGAGCTGAGGGCGAGGGGGGCAAGACGAAGAGGCAGTGGGGCACGGTCCTGGCGGCAAGGTGCTGCGAAGGCGGAGCTGAAGAGTACCATGACAGCCATGTTGAGCTTCAGCCCCGCTGAAAGGACCTTCACCTTTGACGACACCCACTCGACGCCCTCAGTCTGTGGGCCCTTGAGGCCAAGCTTTGTGGGCTGCACCAGTGGGTCGCCTCTACCTGTCAACACCACATTCATCTTGGAGCTCAAGGCCCAGACCTCAAAGGCAAAGTCATACTACACCCACATGTGTTCATGACTCATCAGGAATCTGTTGCTGCTCCTCCCGATGCCTGGCTTGTGTGGCAGTTGCATGTCCCAGAGCATGAAATCCAATCCAGAGGCCTGGAAGAGGCCTGTTCAACACCACGCCCAGACCTCAAAGGCAACGTCATACTACACCCCTGCCCACGCTCAGCAGGTGAGCGTTGGAGGAGCACAAGGTCCTGGGCGTATCCATTGGCACGCGCAAGTACGAGGGTGTGCTTTTGATATAAGGCTAGGATCAGCTCTGGCACCTTGTCTCGGACTTTCGCGCCTATGGCAGCTATGCGGTGTCATGATATGCCTGCTATGCGCCATGCACTTGCTGGCAGGTTTTCACGTATGCATACGCGCTTCTGGAGCAGCTTTCCACCCACCGCCGCTCCAGGGTGTATGCTGGCCTCACCGACCTGCAGCCCATTGCGTTCACCATGGTGCAGCGCGCACCAGATGGCGGCTGGTTGTACGTGGTGGACGATGCCCGCGACACGGACGTGCTGTCAGCGCTGTGCGCGGTGCTGTCAACGCCTGTGGCAAAGGTGTGCAGTAGCGGTAGTGTGTTTTACAGTCCTAGGAGGCCTGGCAGGGCACCGTGAGGGTGTGTGCTGCATGGTGGAAAAGGCAAAGGTGATACGTGCAGAGGCATGGATTAAGAAAACCCTCCCAGTGGCGCGATGGCTTGGTGTGGGGCTACCATTTGACCATATATATTCCTTGGCGATTGTCAGTGCCGATTGGTCTTTACCCTGATGATGAATGGTGAACTTCCCTATTGAACCCAGCATCCGTATCTCGCTCTCACAGGGGCCCAACGGGCTGCATGGTGGCGCATGCATAGCTTGCCGTGTGCAGTGTTGTTGCCGTCACAGAGGTGTGTGTGTTTGTGTTAGATTATGGGGCATGCATAGCAGCGTCAGTAGCATCAGCGCAACCAGCTCTGACTTTGACGCTGTATCTGTATCTGTATCTCCCAGACGCTGTGCTTCTGGGTCAGCACTGCTGATCACTTCATCTGCCCTGCATGCCGTGAGCGCTTGCAGCTGGGGGCAGCGCTCCTCCCGCACCTGGAGCCCTCAGCTGAAAGCCACACTTCTCCTCCACATATACCTGGACTGTAGTGTAACCAAGTCACTAACCCCTGCCTTGCATGCCGTACGTGCTTGCAGCTGGGTGCAGCGCCCCTTCCACACCTGCAGCTGGTGGACAGCCCTGGCCACATGCTGGACATCTGTGGCTGGCTGGGCTCCGGGGCCACTGCCAAAGTGTTCAAGGTCAGGCAGCCGGGGATGCAGCCGCCAAGGTGCTGCGGTCTTTGGAACCTGCAGCGCTTGACATGCTGGCTCAAGAGGCCACCATCCTGCTCAAGCTGCATGAGGAGAGCGAGCGGCTGCCCGGCAGCTGCCTGGCAGTTCCCAGGTGCTTAGGGCAGCTGCAGGGCAGGCGCGATGACCAGCCCATTCGCAGCCTGCTGCTGCAGCCGCTTGGGGTGGTGCTGAGCCACCAGACGCTGCAGGAGGTGCAGGGGACGGGGCTGGCAACAGCTATCCAGGGTGTGGTGGACGCCCTGCGGCTCAGCCACAGCCTCGGCACCGTTCATTGCGACGCTCACCCTGACAGCATCCTCGTCGTGCCAGGTTCTCCCTCAGCAGGGTCCACGCAGTCATGCCTGTACCCGTCAGACTGGTGAGCTAGCTCAGCAGGGTCCACGCAGTCATGCCTGTACCCGTCAGACTAGTGAGCTAGCTCAGCAGGGTCCACGCAGTCATGCCTGTACCCGTCAGACTAGTGAGCTAGCTCAGCAGGGTCCACGCAGTCATGCCTGTACCCGTCAGTCTAGTGAGCTAGCTCAGCAGGGTCCACGCCGTCATGCCTGTACCCGTCAGTCTAGTGAGCTAGCTCAGCAGGGTCCACGCAGTCATGCCTGTACCCGTCAGTCTAGTGAGCTAGCTCAGCAAGGTCCACGCAGTCATGCCTGTACCCGTCAGTCTAGTGAGCTAGCTCAGCAGGGTCCACGCAGTCATGCCTGTACCCGTCAGTCTAGTGAGCTAGCTCAGCAGGGTCCACGCAGTCATGCCTGTACCCGTCAGACTAGTGAGCTAGCTCAGCAGGGTCCATGCAGTCATGCCTGTACCCGTCAGTCTAGTGAGCTAGCTCAGCAGGGTCCACGCAGTCATGCCTGTACCCATCAGACTAGTGAGCTAGCTCAGCAGGGTCCACGCAGTCATGCCTGTACCCATCAGACTAGTGAGCTAGCTCAGCAGGGTCCACGCAGTCATGCCTGTACCCGTCAGACTAGTGAGCTAGCTCAGCAGGGTCCACGCAGTCATGCCTGTACCCGTCAGTCTAGTGAGCTAGCTCAGCAGGGTCCACGCAGTCATGCCTGTACCCGTCAGACTAGTGAGCTAGCTCAGCAGGGGCATGCCTTGACATGTCAGACTGGTGGGTCTGTTTTAAGTGGGTGATTTTCAGCCCGGAGCGCGCCACAAGCATGGAAAAGGGCCCCCAACTATAAACAAGGATCATGACCTGTATTCTGGACCCAGCGCTGCAATCATGATTCGCGGCTTGATCCCAGGGCTGCTGACCCATGGCTTGTTGGGGTTGTCTCTGGTTGCTGACCCATGCATGGATCTCAACGTTGCTGACCCTTGCGCATGCGGCGCTGCCCTGCTGTCTGATAGGGGCTGCTCGTGCAGCTGCGGGGTCACGCTGCCTGCAGCGCAGCACTGTGGCACCACCAAGTTTGCCAGCGACAACGTGCTGCAGGCGCCGAGTGTGGGAGGACCTGTCAGCATGAAACCTGAGGACGATCTGGAGTCCCTGGTGCCGCAAGGCTGTGTATTGCAAAGCCAACTTCGCTCGGCAGCCAACAAGGTAGGTTCCTGTCTTGCAACCCCTGGGGCAGTTGCCTGCACACATGTTGCCACACTGTGGGACCTGGAGTCTCTGGTAGGTGCTTGCATTCACCTTGAAAGTTTGTCACCGTGTGGTTGACTTGGATGTGAGGGCTGTGTGTTAGGTGGGTAGATAGGTAGGCCATTTCACAGTCCGTAGCGCGCCGCAAGGGCACAAAGGACCCCTACTCATCAAAAGAAAAGTAGGAATAGCAAACCATGTTCCCAGAGAAGTGTTGCAGTGCTTGTTGCATGAACCGGCGCTGGCGAGCCCACCCAAATGCACGGCATGCCAGTCATCACGTGTGGCACTGCCTCCACTGCCTCCCTTGCTTGATTGTTCTTGGGGTGATGGTTTTTATTTCAAAGTCAAGTTAATAAGTTATTTGTGCCCTTGCGGGTTCCTGTGGTCAAACCAAATGGCCTACCTACCCGCGCAGGTCAAGAGCTGCTTCTTCCTGAGGCATGGAGACACGGAGGCGACAGCGCCGTGCGTCATCAACAAGCAGCGGTACGCGGACCTGCTGCAGCTGTGGCGGAGGCAGCTGCTGGGCAGGCCGATGTGGGCGTCCATCATCGCTAAGGCTCGCCTGAAGGACTATGACGGCGTCTCTCAAGCCCTGGTAGAAATGCTGGAGTGAGGTTCTGTGTGATCACATAGGCCAGGCAAGCGGTATTGCAGTAGCTGTTGCACCAGCTGTTGCACTAGCTGTTGCTGTTCTGCCCCCACACTGTATGGGACACGCATGTTTGTGCTGTACCCCAGGTCAATTTTCAGCCTACCATGAGTGCTCTGCACCTGATCTCCTGCAGCTGCTGCTTCTAGACTTTCGTGTTCCTCGGTTTTGAAAGCGGCTCGCCATTGTCACGGTTGCTGGCCTACCCGCTTCCTCTGTAAAATTATGCTGCTACTCCTTTGAACACGACAGGCGCGCTTGGGCATCCATCGATGCAGTACGATCAGCAATTACATGGCGCCTGTACCTAGCAGGGACTGTTGAGATTGAGCATGCTCCGCAGCGGCCCGCCATGATCCATTGGGGTGATTCACAGCAGCGCAAGGCTCGGCTCAGAACCTATCTGCAGCCAAAACTTCTGAGCAAAAGGTGCTGTAGCAGCTACGCACTGCATATGTTATAGGTCTCAAAATCAACACAACTCCCATGCAATGGGGTAGCCTGGCCTCCGTTCATTCCCATGCAAGATAGCGCTCCCTCAGCTGCCCTCAGGCGCCTGGTCCTGCACTGCGATGCTGAGGATCTGGACCCTGGATCTTGACCCTGATCCTCAGCTGCCCTCAGGCGCCTGGTCCTGCACTGCGATGTTGAGGATCTGGACCCTGGATCTTGACCCTGATCCTCAGCTGCCCTCAGGCGCCTGGTCCTGCACTGCGATGTTGAGAATCTCGACCCTGGATCTTGACCCTGACCCTCAGCTGCCCTCAGGCGCCTAGTCCCGCACTGCAATGCTCAGGATCTTGATCCTGGATCTTGACCCTGATCCTCAGCTGCCCTCAGGCGCCTGGTCCTGCACTGTGATGTTGAGGATCTTGATCTCCTCGTAAGGCTTGTCATTCTTATCCACCTTGGACTTTTCAATGTTCTGCACCACGTCCATGCCCTTGACCACCCTGGAGGGGAGGTGGATGGAGCATGTTGTGAAGGGGAAGGCACTGGTGTGAGCGTGTACGTAAATCAGTCTGGGCAGTTTGCCAGCAATAAATTTTGATGCCTTCCCTAACCGGCCAACTGCACTTTTTCACCCACCACCCACCTGCCCAACACAGTGTGTCTGCTGTCCAGCAAGTGGCAGAGGGTGCAGTGGTGATGAAGAATTGACCTACTGACCCCTATCCATACCCCTTCACCATAATAGAACTTCCCCTCCTTGACCCCAAGTTCCGATCAAGCATCCCCCCACCCACCCACCTGCCAAACACAGTGTGTTTGCTGTCCAGCCAGGGGCAGGGCACAGTGGTGATGAAGAACTGGGAGCCGTTGGTGCCAGGGCCTGAGGGCAGGTGGTCAAGGGCAGTGCACGCGAGCGTTAGTAAGGGCACTTGAGTAGTGTGTGGGGGCACTGTTGGTGCCAGGGCCTGAGGGCAGGGGGTCAAGGGCATTGCACGTGAGCGCTAGTTAGGGCACTTGGGTAGTGCATATGGGAGCCGTTGCAACCAATTGGTGCCAGGGCGTGGGGGCAGGGGGTCAAGGGCAGTGCACACAAGATTGCGAGGGCACTGGGGTATTGCATATTGGTCGTGGCGCATTTCCTGGCGCACCAGCCCCTGCACTCGCCTACAAGCACCCCCGCTTTGCATCCCACACTTCCACACACTTATTCCACACCTGCGTTGGCCATGCTGAGAATGCCGGGCCGGTCGTGGCGCAGCGTTTTGTGGAATTCGTCCTCAAACTCGCCGCCCCAGATCGACTCGCCGCCGGTGCCGTCACCTAACCACAGCAGGCAGGCAATGCAGCAGAGCGATCGATCAGGTATGGATTTTTATGTAACCTTACATGCCACATTAATAATGTGACATTATCCTAGTCAACATAGACTGGTGCCGTCACCTAACCAGAGGAGGCAGGCAGTCAGGGAGGCAAGGCATGAGCTTAAAACAAGTCAAGCCACCGTGAAGCTGTCAGGCGCGGGATGCAGGATGCTTGCAGGCAACGTAGAGCACCGAAAAGTCAGCAATGTGCCAAGACAGATGTGCCAGTGTGTCGCGTTGTCATGCCTGTCTCGAACGTGAGGCTCTTGATGACACGATGGAACATCATAAACAAGGCCAGACGAAGCCTCTCCTTGTGTTTGTTAGCCAGTGCCTGAATAGCCACCCTCCCTTACCTAGCGGGTCTCACGTGTGGATCATGGAGCCCTCGGTGACCACATGGAATACGGCAGCCCATAGTGCTTTCATCTGAAGGGGTCAGTCGTGCCCTTGTGGCGCCCTGCGAACTGCCGAATGGCGTACCTAACCCTGGTCAGTGTAGCCCCTAAACCTTTGTGTTTGCTAGCCTCAATCCCTCACCTAATGGATCTCCCGTCTGGATCATGAAGCCCTTGATGATCCTGTGGAAGATGACGTTGTCATAGTAACAGTTCTTGGCATGTGTTGTGAAGTTCTCGATCGTCCTGGGGCACTCATCAGGGAACAGCTTGACGCTGATGTCGCCGCGAGTGGTGTGCAGGATGGCGCCTCGAGGCAGCACCACCGCCGCACCGCCGCCTGTGCAACAGGGGCGGGGGGAAGGAGGAAGGGGAGGATGTGAGGGGCGAGCAGCACTCATCAGGGAACAGCTTGACGCTGATGTCGCCGCGAGTGGTGTGCAGGATGGAGCCTCGAGGCAGCACCACTGCCTCACCGCCGCCTGTGCACGGGGGCGGGGGGAAGGAGGAAGGGTAGGATGTGAGGGGCGAGCTGAATTTGTTAGAGAACAGCTTGACGCCACACTTCCCCCACACAAATGAATGCCCTGTCCTCAGACCTCACCATCCTGCTCCATCATGTCTTCAGCTGCGGGCTTCTCGTTGAACACGTCACGGCCCATCGCCACGTCCTCCACCTCCTACAAGGGCGGTGTTGCAATGCAGCAGCAGTGAAACAGCATGACTGAACAAGTCGACGCAGTCACTCTTTCTGCGACACACCTTCTCCCCTTTTCTTTTCCCCGTGATCCCAATATCGCTGGGCTCAAAACCTTGTTCCACAGGGCGCCTCCGCCACTTGTGGCAGGAAAGGGGCCTGCACTTATCAGCGGCACCCCGAAGCTTGGAGGACCCTAATCCTGCCTCTGAATAGAGCAGGGGTCCCATGCGCCCGTGTGGCGTCCCGCTGGACTGTAAAACTACCAGTACTACTGGGACACCACCAACATGGGGCTCCCTTCTGCTCAGCAGGTACACCATCTGCCTCTTGAACGCACAGCCATTGCTAAACACTGCCAAGCAGCTTCTCCCCTTTCCTCCTCCCCCCCGGACCTGATGTCAGTGTAAAGCTAGGCTGCCTCCCTCCAGCTCAGCAGGTACACCCGCTGCCCCTTGGACACCACAGCCATCCTGGACCCTGGCGAACTAGGTGAGGCGAACAGCCCCTCCCCTTTTCTCATTCGCCCTGCCCTCCGACCCCCGCACCCCACCTGGGGCTTCCTTCTGCTCAGCAGGTACACCCTCGAGC